>CM020504.1:8527039-8664539 GCA_009823395.1 Thamnaconus septentrionalis
ATTTTTATGCATTTTTTTGTGACTCTTTTTTGTTACCAAACTATTTAAAACAAATTTATGATAACAGTACATTTCATTTTAGGTGCCTTTCAGAACATTCATGGTCAACGTAAAACAGCGCATACAATTAAAAAAATAAAAATAAAACCTTGGAATATAACAGGAGTAAAAAGAGTTGAGAACCTTTTCAAACAGCATTTGAAGGCACCACAGGGAGCCGAAGGGCGGAGCAGGCGATTGACACTGATTTAAGATGGGTGACAGTCTCCCTCTAGTGGCCATCAATTCGCGTTAAGTGTAGATGGAGTGCTGTTCTTTCTGCACACGACGCTGTTCCTAGCACAGATCTGAGTAGTCGCTTACGTCCAGGTCATTTGCATCATCAAGGGCATCCTAGCCAGGACAGAGAAAATATCAATATCAAATAAAATTGAATATCAAAATATTTCAATGTGTGCACCATTTAATGAATTAAAAGAACTTCCAGTAGATTCAAACGCATGGGAAAATCACCTCAAAGATGGCATAGTCTGGGATATCGTCCGATAGTGAAAGCACAGAGTCTTCATCTTGTTTCAATCTCAGCACATCGGCAAAGCTCAATCTGCTTCCAGCGGGCACGGGAAGATTATGCTTGGCCATTTTGGGGGTGTCACTCAGCATTGTGTTACAGGTGATGGAGGAAGCTACAATGCCGAGGGCCGGCTTCTCTGGGGAGACGACAGTGACAAGGCAGCCACTGGTGGAGGTTGGCAAAACCTCATCTGCAATCTTAAAGATTGCGTCCAAGTCGAAGTCGCATCTTTTCACATCCTGGTATTCTTTAGGCTGTTGTTCATTGTCCATGTGACACATTATGTTCATGGGATGTTTCGTCTGGCAAGAGTAAATACATCTTTTTTGTTACGACAGAAATGCTTGGAGATAAAATTGTCTTTCTTTACTGTACACACATTTGCTGTGAATTGCAAATAGAATAAATGAAATATAAAAATCAAACAACCTGGTAGAACCCGTTGGAGAACTCGACCTGAGGTCCACCATTCAGATGGGAAGTTATGGGGCTCGGTTGGAAGCACTGGAATACTGAAAGGGTTGAAAGAAAATGTAAAACACACAAACTGTATGCTCAGCCTAAATCTTTAACAGAGTTCACTCGGTGTGCATCAGCACATTACAAATGTGTTAATGCACAATTTGGCTAGGAGACAACACATTCTAACACAGGGCCACAATGGCTTCTAAAATTTGACAGAGGGACCGGAGCAGCCGCAGACGGATGGAGTGTTTGGTGACCCATTTTATAGGAGAAAATAATGTGTCATGGGATATGTAGAAAACATGTGTTTCAACGTCAATTGAAAATGACCAAAGCGATACAACAGAATGTCTGTCATTGAAATGACTCTTAAAACATTGGTGTATTTCACACAAGTGTGAAATACTTGTAAGTTGTATTTCACACAAGTGTGAAATACAACTTACTATTAATATAATTTCTTCAAGTTCGGCGGCCAAGAATTAAAAAAGCATAACGGGCCGCATATTGCCCCCGGGCCGTAGTTTGCCCACACCTCTTCTAAAATCGTTGCAGTGATGCTCACCTGGAGAACGGTAGCCAGGCTGATTTTGTGCGTCGGGAGGATTTTCTGCACCACTCATCAAGACCTGCTGAGCGTGTGCGGTGGCCAAGCTGGAGGCCACTTCAGCGTAGTGGTTGCCTGGGACGACTGGAACCCCTTTGTCGCTGGCGAAGACGGACGGAGGAATAGCCGTCGCATGGCCCCGGATCAGGTATCGAGGTAGGGCCAAGGTCCCATTGTGTGGCAGGATGTTCTGGGCTTCGTTCAAACGGTACGGGTAGCTCAGCTTCTGATGCACGGCGCTCTGCTGCTGCAGGAGGTTGCCTGGAGAAAATAGAGAGAGGAATTTTTACTTGTACTCTTCGAATCACTTGATTACAGATTGGTTGTGCTGCCGTTGAGAAAAAAAACTACCCAACCTGTTAAAAATGATTCAGATGCTCATGCAAGTCAATTCGCTTCCAGACTTTTCTGTTACAATATTTTAATTGTTGCAAAATTATCAACAAATGTACTGTTTCAGAACTGGTGACTTGTCCAGGGTGTCGCCCAGCCTTCGCTCTATGACAGCTGGGAGAGGCTCAACCCTGAGTTCAGGAAGAAGCAGGTATTGAAGATGGTTGGATGCATGTATGCATGGATGGATGGATGGATGGATGGATGGACTGTTTCATTCATGGGGGGAAAAAAATAACCTTTTAACTTTAGTACATTTCAGAACTTATTTTCAAAGGACAGCAAAAGGAATTGCCAGAGTACGTATTTATTGATTGATTGATTGGTTGATTGATTTTATACAGTTAATTTAATGTTTAAGTGTCCTCTTCTTTTGTGGGAGCATGTTGTAAATAACACTGTTTGTTTGACATAAACCAGAGAATGTGATGCACGAGGGCCTACCCCTCTTGTCACTTTTTTCTGCAGTGCCGTTGACGAGGTTCAACCTCTGGCGGCGACTCGGGGGCCGACAGCTGACCGTCTGGCCGGACTGGATCTTGGCCTTGTTGTCGGCGGTGAGCCTCCTCAGCGTCGCGACCAGTCCGGGGCTGTTCCTCTTGAAGTTCGGGTTGAAGAAGTGATAGTAGGTGGAGCAGTTGGCGGCGGGCAGGTTGTTGTCCCTGTTGGCCGGGTCCACCTTCCGGAAGCCGTAGAGGTTGAGCTGGCGGACGAAGCTGGAAAAGTTGGTGGTCTTGAAGGTGTCCACGTTGTCAAGGGTGAAGGGCCCCGGCGACAGGATCTCCCGCTCGAAGAGCTGCCGGTTGATGACGATGGCCTCGCCCTGGCTGTCCCAGAAGATGGAGCGGTTGGCCGGGTTGTTCACCAAGCGCCACAGCTTGGCGGGGAAGTTGTGAGGATTGATGCTGACAGGTAGAGACCTTCCGCCAACGTCCATGCTTTTGACTGTGCATTTAGGAGGACATACAAAGTAGTGCACGCACAACACACACACACACACACACACACACACACACACACACACACACACACACACACACACACACACACGGTATGCCTCGTCAAAGTGAAGACAGGTTTTTAAAAAAAGATACGTAAAAGCAGGCAAGGAACCGGGCAGGGCAACTGGCTAAGCCCGTTAAACGTCTTAATGAATTGCTAACGCTAGTTAACAAATCTAAACATTTTTTTCATTTGAAGCGCCACACAATCAACACGGGAGTAAACTTTTCTAAATGGCCTCCAAATCGTTTATAGAAAGATAAAAATGCATGTACACTGCGAGAAAGTCAAACCGGAAGTGGGCTATATTAACCGTCTTAACGAATTGCTAACGCTAGCTAACAAATCAAAACTTTTTTTTATTCATTGGAAGCGCCACAAAATCAACGCGGGAATACAATTTTATAAATGACCTCCAAATCGTTTAAAGAAAGAGAAAAATGTATTCACATTGCGAGAAAGTCAAACCGGACGTGGGCCATACTGTGTTTACTTTTGAATTTGGCATAACAGATATGATCAAATACATTCTTGATCTCGAAGGGTGTATTATTTGTCCTAGTAAACGTGAGACATACCTATCGATTTTTTTGAGTTCACTTCAAAAACTTTGAGTCATGATTTTCAAAAGAGTAATTAAACAATCTTACCTGTTAATAGAAAAATGTATACGTACGCATATACCTATATATCAACGTTTATATGTATAGATGCCAAAGTCCTTGGCTATTTGGTCTTTTTTTCTGTTTTTGATGAGGTTTAATCACGGTAGAGTATGCGAAACTGAGTATTGTTGTTCGTCAGTCAGTTTAAACGGCAGCTACATACAAAGTGCATAGAATTTATAAGCAACGGTGTGCTTTGATCTCAGATCAAAGGCAGGTTACGTGCGTTGTCTATGATCTGGATTGGTGGTGGGAGTGGTGGGCTGGGGGGCACGTGGTGTGGGGTGACCCGTCCGATTGATGACGATATTTTTTGATGGATTGCTTGAACGCTTTCCGTTTGAAATAGTATGGCGGAGGCAATCAGCTGTAGGAGCAAATGAGACGCCACAGGGGGGAGTTTCTGGCACTCTTCCTTTGCAATAAACCTAAAATGAAAAGTGTTTTCAGACTTTGTTATACTAATATGCAAGATTTTTATTTATTTATTTATTTCTAATTGTTATTAATACATGTTGATTTTTTTTTTTTTTACAGTATTGTTAGGTTACTGTCAGGGAGATGTCATAAGCAAGTCCCAATAGTCATCTAAATCAGGGGTGTTGTGGGCCAACATTAAAATTTATTCGAGAAAAAAAAAAAAAAAAGAATTTGGTGAACCTTTTTAATGTGGACTCCAACCAGTTTTGCTTCAACCTGAATATGAAACAAAGCAAAGCTTAATGCTTGCTGTAATGGCTCAAGCATTTTTGTCTCAACTAACACTTGATGCCAATTGATGCTCATGATTCTGTTCCTGTAATAACTAAAGTAGGTTCTTGCCTACTGTGGCTAAAATAATTAATATTGAAGGTTTTCTTTGTGTATTTGCGATATCATGCATGAAATATCTGCAATAAGTATCTTGAAGACATTCAGTTACTCTTGAGAGTGCAAGTTTCAATGATGGCAATACATTGTTTAAATACAGATAAGGTGGGACTCTAAAGGTGTGTGCTCTGGTTTGTCGAGTGCACACCAAAGCTTGTTCTTGTCCTAATTTATGTTGGTGTAATTCATGTTGCCACATAGACCTTTTCTTTAGGTGACCTGCTACACTAGTGTACAAAATAAGAAAGTGGTTTTCTAAAACTATTTATATGTTTTAAAAAAATACTTCAACCTGAGAGGACAACAACCTAGCAACATCTAGTGGCCAGCCACTGCACTACTCCAAATCAGTGTATCATCAGTGTATGGTTCTCAGGGCACAGTGGAAATCGCGTCATTGAAGGGAATGAATTTTAATATCAATCTACTTTAAATAAAAATTATTTAAAATTTTTTCTACATACCAACAGTACAGTTACCTCAAGTATTATTTTACATCATTATTATTAGTGTATATCATTACATCATTAACGTCAGTATAAAAATCAAGCAAAGGAACAGCATGACTTGCACTTTCTGAGCAGTAGCATTGTGTTACACGGTGGAAGTTCTAATGTTGAGACCTGACCTCTCTGTGGAAACGGGTGGCCAAATGGCCACTGTTAGGAGTTGGCAAAATCTCTGCACTCTTGAAAATCGTGGCAAAGTTGAAGTCACGTTGTTTCACTTCGTGGCATTCTTTGTGCTGTGGCTCTTGCTTCTGATCCATTGGGTACATCATGTTCACAGAATGTTTTTCCTTCAAAGGAAAATAAAAATCTGTTTTCAGAGAAACACTGGGGTGAAGATAAAGATTCATTCCATCACCAAGCATTAACCTGTTCATGTTCAAGTATACCACTTCTTGAGGTGATCAGGTCTTTTTTCCATTCATTTTCACTCACTTCACTTTCCTATTGATTTTAGTCAAACATTTTGCAGCTTGAAAGTTTTCATCTCTGTCTTTGACCTTCCCGTGGTCACAGAGATTGAGCTGAAGAAAATGGGAAAGCTTGGTGGTTTTCACCACGGAGCATCTCTCTTGTCTGGAGGTACATGTTCTCCCTGTGCTCGGGTTCCCTCCCACAGACAGAAGACCTCTTCACCTCCAGACATTTGAGATAGACCGCAGAAGACCTGCGACCCAGAGTGCAGGAGAAGCAGTGACAGAAAATGGATGAATCTGTCAAAGTCAGCAACAGTGTTCGTGTGTTTCACTCTATTTTCAAAATAAGGTTAGATTTACCCGAAGATGTGATAGAAACAAACAAAATCAGGCTTGATTATAAAAAAAAAAGCCAAAATCAAGCATGAAGATGAAGAACTCAAACCACTTTAATCCCAGATCAAATCTCACCATGACTTTGATCTAACCTTTTCTTCCATGATTAATTCCTAATTTTTCTGTCCGCGCCTTGATGAGCTGCGAACTGAAAACAGTATGTTTTTGTGAAATGGCCCTGAAGAGACTTTTGCTCATCAAAGTGTTTCCTGTCAAATACTAAAGTGTTTCCTGTCAAATACTAAAGTGTTTCCTGTCAAATACTAAAGTTCAAAGAAACTTGAATAAAAGGCTTCAGCGGGAACTCTTCAACTTTTCAACTTTAATGTCACCCATTTGTGGGACTCAAAATTAAAGGACTATTAAAGAAAAAAAACTACGGATATTGCAGCCCTTAAAAATCGATTTTCAAAAATAAATACGCATAAGAATGGTGTCACTTGCATGTATACCTCATATGGAAATATTCACCAAAAACTATTTCATTATTACCAGGCTCCCTTCTACCTTACCACCGCCACAGCCTCGCAGCTTACCCGCAGCCTCTCCACTGATGCCAACCTCCTGTCTACACCACTCAGAACCAAGCACCAGACCTGGGGCGACAGAGCCTTCTCTATAGTTGCTCCCACCCTCTGGAACTCTATCCCCAAACACATTCATGACTGTACTAGTACCTGTTCTTACCCACCTTCAGATCCCATCTCAAAACCCACCTTTTTAGAACTGCTTTTAACTTCTGATCAATTGTCCTTTGTTGCCTGTCCTGTTGTGTCTTACATTTCAGCGTCTTCTTCAATTTCTTTTACATTTGATTTCTTGTAATTTCATGTACCTCTCTCAAGGGGGCCCCGACGCAGACACCCTAACCCCCCAGGCTGCTGGCAGTGGAGGTCAGAGAGGATGCAAGACAAAGATGGCCAGTTTGGAGCGTAGGAAAGTCCTCAACACTCAGGATGTTATATTTGTTGTCCAGCTGGAGTTCACAAGGTGGAGCACGGTAACAGGCTGGGCCTCGCTCGCCACTTTCCTTGTACTATGGACCATGGCTGTCAGAGCCTCGGGTTGGGACTGAAGGTGAAAGTGGCCATCGCACTGCAGCTCACCCATTTAGGCTTAGTCCTCAGCAGCAGCCACAACTGGAGTCTTGGCTGAATCAGGATTGCCAGGGGTTAGATGGGTGAATGTCTCCCTCTAGTGGCTATTTATTCATGTGATTGTAGATGGAGAATGAGGAAGGACCAAATCAAATATCATTCATTCATTCATCTTCTATACCCGCTTATTCCTATTCAGGGTGACGGGGGTCTGCTGGAGCCTATCCCAGCTGTCTTAGGGCGAAGGCAGGGTGACACCCTGGACAAGTCACCAGTTCATCGCAGGGCCACATAGAAACAAACAACCATTCACACTCACATGCACACCTACGGATAATTTAGAATATTCAATTGACCTCACATGCATGTTTTTGGACTGTGGGAGGAAGCCGGAGAACCCGGAGAGAACCCACGCAGACACGGGGAGAACATGCACACTCCACACAGAAAGGTCCCAGGCCCGGGCCCCGGAATCGAACCCACGACCTTCTTGTTGTGAGGCGGCAGCGCTAACCACTGCGCCACCGTGTCACCCCAAATCAAATATATCAGGGAAAAAAGACAAACTGCCATGGTTTCATAGAGTGTATTTACAAATTACATAAAAAAAATGTTTACAGGTTTCGGTTCTTTGGAACTTTACACGTTGACCAACAACTAAAATTAACGTATTCTGGTGAAATCAGTGCAGTCCCACTTCAAGCGTTTTTCTGTCTCATTTCTCTCAAATTGTCAAGTTGATGTTGCAGTTAACAGTGACCTACAAAAATAAGATTCAAAGTTGACCTATACATCCCTTTTGTTTAGAATGACATATAAAAATCTGTAATGGAAAATTACTGATGACTGCTTTCTCACCATTTTGTTTTCCATACTGATGGGAATTCACAGCTTATGCTCACGTGACTGAAAGTTTATTTTTTTTCTTCTATGTCTCTGCGAGAAACCTGCACAGCCTGGTATCTCCTGGTATCCTAGCAACGGGAGGCAAGAGCAAGGTCGTTGCAGCCTGTGCCTGGCAAGGTTGCTGCAACTTATCTTGCTTCTGCGTGCGAAGCACAGAATAAAAGATCTTGACTGTCTCTTCTTTTTTGCACTTGCATTCTGACTGCCTCGCTGTCACTGTGTGTACCTTGGAGCTCCAATAATAAATGCTTCTTAAGACTTTGACTTTTGTTCAACATTCAATTTATTTTTGACACAACAAAATCAAACAACCTGGTAGAACCTGTTGGAGAACTCGGCCTCCAGTCCACCATTCAGATGGGAAGTTATGGGGCTCGGTTGGAAGCACTGGAATACTGAAAGGGTTGAAAGAAAATATAAAACAGACCAATTGTATTCTCAGCCTAAATCTTTAACAGAGATCAATCGGTGTGCATCAGCACATTACAAGCGTGTTAATGCACAATTTGGTGAGGAGACAACACATTCTAATACAGGGGTAGACAACGTTTTTGACTGGTGGGCCACAATGGGCTCCGGGGGAAAGGAGGGGATGGTTGGAGTGTTTGGTGACCCACTTTACAGGATAAAAATGTCCGAGATATGTAAAAACACATGCTAGTTTATATAACTATTTTATGATAATTTGATAACATGATAATTATTGTCATTTCTTCAAGTTCGGCGGCCAAGAATTAAAAAAGCTTCACGGGCCGCATATTGCCCCCGGGCCGTAGTTTGCCCACACCTGTTCTAAAATCGTTGCAGTGACGCTCACCTGGAGAACAGTAGCCAGGCTGATTTTGTGCGTCGGTAGACTTTCCTACACCGCTCATCAAGACCGGCCGAGCGTGTGCGGTGGCCGAGCTGTAGTTCAAGTTAAAGTCCCAGTGATTGTCAGCCAATCCAGTGTAGTGGTTGCCTGGGGCGACTGGAACCCCTTTGTCGTTGGCGAAGATGGATGGAAGAATAGCCGTCGCATGGCCCCGGATCAGGTATCGAGGCGGGGCCAAGGTCCCATTGTGTGGCAGGACGTTCTGGGCTTCGTTTAAATAGTACGGGTAGCTCGGCTTCTGATGCACGGCGCTCTGCTGCAGCAGGAGGTTGCCTGGAGAAAATAGAAGAGCAAGAGAATGTTTGGACATGTAACAATAGGGAATTAAAATGCATTCATCAGTTTTGGTTTTTGACAGAGGTGGGGAAGTAAGGAAGTATTAATACTTTTGTTATTGTACTTTAGTAGCCTTTTCAGGTATTTCTACTTGCGTATTTCTTTTTCTGGGTAATTGTTACTTGTACTCTCTAAATCACTGATTACAATTTGGTTGTGCTGCTGTTAAGAAAAAAAAACCCAAACCTGTTGAAAATGATTCAGATGCTCATGCAAGTCAATTCACTGCCAGACTATTCTGTTACAATTTGATTTTTGTATTTATTTTTGATTGATTTCACACAAGAATCCATACTGTTACTTGAGTCAAGAATGTGAATACTTTTTCCACCACTGGTATTTAGTAAGTGATGAACTACTGGGCTCCAGAGTTTATTTAGTGTTTTAGGTGTCCTCTTCCTTTGTGGAAGCATGTTGAAAAGTGCGACACCAGAGAATGTGATGCACGAGGGCCTACCCCTCTTGTCACTTTTTTCTGCAGTGCCGTTGACGAGGTTCAACCTCTGGCGGCGACTCGGGGGCCGACAGCTGACCGTCTGGCCGGACTGGATCTTGGCCTTGTTGTCGGCGGTGAGCCTCCTCAGCGTCGCGACCAGTCCGGGGCTGTTCCTCTTGAAGTTCGGGTTGAAGAAGTGATAGTAGGTGGAGCAGTTGGCGGCGGGCAGGTTGTTGTCCCTGTTGGCCGGGTCCACCTTCCGGAAGCCGTAGAGGTTGAGCTGGCGGACGAAGCTGGAGAAGTTGGTGGTCTTGAAGGTGTCCACGTTGTCCAGGGTGAAGGGCCCCGGCGACAGGATCTCCCGCTCGAAGAGCTGCCGGTTGATGACGATGGCCTCGCCCTGGCTGTCCCAGAAGATGGAGCGGTTGGCTGGGTTGTTCACCAAGCGCCACAGCTTGGCGGGGAAGTTGTGAGGATTGATGCTGACAGGTAGAGACCTTCCGCCAACGTCCATGCTTTTGACTGTGCATTTAGGAGGACACACAAAGTAGTGCACGTCAACACACACACACACACACACACACACCTCAAAGTGAAGACGGTTTTTTTGGTGTTTTTTTTTTTTTTTTTTTTTTAAGATACGTGAAAGCAGGCAAGGAACCGGGCAAGGCAACTGTCTCAGCCCGTTGCACTTCTTAACGGTTGCTAACAAATTGCTAACGCCAGCTAACAAATGAAAACATTTTTATTTATTAGAAGCGCCACACAATCAACACTGAGGTAAACATTTCCAAATGGGCTCCAAATCGTTAAAAGAAAGAAGATAAAATGCATGTACATTTCGGGCAAGTTACACCGGAAGTGGGCGTTTACTTTTGAAGTACGTTCTTGATCTTTAGACGGTGTATTATTTGTCCGTGTTAAGGGGAAACATACGTTCGGATTTTCTGAGTTCACTTTAAAACTTTGGACTTTTCAAAATAGTAATAAAACAATCTTACCTGTTAATAGAAAAATATATACGTACGCATATACATATATATCTATATGCATGAATATATAGATGCCGAAGTTCCTGGCTGTTTGGTCTTTCTTTCTTTGATGAGATTTAATAACTGTGGATTATGTAAAACAGTGTTGTTGTTCGTCAAGTGTTGTTCGTCAGTCCGTTTAACCGCAGTAATACAGTGTGCACAGAATTAATAGGCAACGGTGCGCTTTGATCTCAGATCAAAGGCAGGTCACGTAAGTTGTCTGTGATCTGGGATTTATCGGTCAGGGGTGGGCTGGGAGCACGTGATACGGGGTGATCCTTCCATATGATCATGACGTTGATGATGGATTGCTTGAACGCTCTGTTTAAAATAGCATGGGGGAGCCCATCGGCTGACTCAGCAGAACATTCTGAGATTTGTATGGTACAAATTTGTAGCGGTACATACGTATGCTGTATATAATACTGGAGGGAAAGCCTCGCTGGCCAAATATAATGACACTGCGGGACACTGCAGCATAGCTTTCTGTGTTTACACGGGCTGATCGAGCGTTTTTGGTTCAACACTTGATGCCAACTAATGCTCATGATTCTGTTCCTCCAATAACTAATGTTCTTGCCTACTGTGGCTAAAATAATAAATATTGAAGGTTTTCTTTATGTGTATTTGGAATATCATCGATGAAATGTCTGTGCAATAAGAAGACATTCAGTTACTCTTACAGTTGCGCTATAAGAATCACAGGTGCAGTCAGATGTGTTTAAATGAATGGAGAGAAATTGAGAGTGCAAGTTTCAATGATGGCAATATATTGTTTAAATACAGATAAAAGTATGATCTTGGTTTTGTTTTATTTTGAGGCCAGCAGATACACTGATGCCAACTCTGTGATATCAGGTGGGACTCTAAAGGTGTGTGCTTTGCTGTACAGCGCGACACACCAAAGCCTCTTCTTGGCCTAATTTATGTTGGTGTATTTCATGTTGCCACATAGACTTTTTCTTTAGGTGAGCTGCTGCACTAGTCAGATACTTGTTGCTACTGAGGATATCTAGCAAAAACAAAATAAGAAAGTGGTTTTCTAAAACAATGTTTCAAAAAAAAAAAAAAAAACTTCAACCTGAGAGGACAACAACCTAGCAACATCTAGTGGCCAGCCACTGCACTACTCCAAATCAGTGTATCATCAGTGTATGGTTCTCAGGGCACAGTGGAAATCGCGTCATTGAAGGGAATGAATTTTAATGTCAATCTACTTTAAATAAAAATTATTTAAAATTTTTTCTACATACCAACAGTACAGTTACCTCAAGTATTATTTTACATCATTATTATTAGTGTATATCATTACATCATTAACGTCAGTATAAAAATCAAGCAAAGGAACAGCATGACTTGCACTTTCTGAGCAGTAGCATTGTGTTACACGGTGGAAGTTCTAATGTTGAGACCTGACCTCTCTGTGGAAACGGGTGGCCAAATGGCCACTGTTAGGAGTTGGCAAAATCTCTGCACTCTTGAAAATCGTGGCAAAGTTGAAGTCACGTTGTTTCACTTCGTGGCATTCTTTGTGCTGTGGCTCTTGCTTCTGATCCATTGGGTACATCATGTTCACAGAATGTTTTTCCTTCAAAGGGAAAATAAAAATCTGTTTTCAGAGAAACACTGGGGTGAAGATAAAGATTCATTCCATCACCAAGCATTAACCTGTTCATGTTCAAGTATACCACTTCTTGAGGTGATCAGGTCTTTTTTCCATTCATTTTCACTCACTTCACTTTCCTATTGATTTTAGTCAAACATTTTGCAGCTTGAAAGTTTTCATCTCTGTCTTTGACCTTCCTGTGGTCACAGAGATTGAGCTGAAGAAAATGGGAAAGCTTGGTGGTTTTCACCACGGAGCATCTCTCTTGTCTGGAGGTACATGTTCTCCCTGTGCTCGGGTTCCCTCCCACAGACAGAAGACCTCTTCACCTCCAGACATTTGAGATAGACCGCAGAAGACCTGCGACCCAGAGTGCAGGAGAAGCAGTGACAGAAAATGGATGAATCTGTCAAAGTCAGCAACAGTTTTCATGTGTTTCACTCTATTTTCAAAATAAGGTTAGATTTACCAGAAGATGTGATTAAAACAAACAAAATCAGGCTTGATTATAAAAAAAAAAGCCAAAATCAAGCATGAAGATGAAGAACTCAAACCACTTTAATCCCAGATCAAATCTCACCATGACTTTGATCTAACCTTTTCTTCCATGATTAATTCCTAAACATATTAACCATTCAAATCTATTATGGTGCATACCAATACAAATGAAAACATACATTAAAATGATTCGTTATTTAGACATTAAGACATAGATACATACAGTCTTTGGGGCAATAGATGGATTTAAGAGAATGAAAACTAAAACTATAACCTTTTTTTTTTTTTAAACAATGTCAATAAATAAATAAGTCAACAGTTAACAAAAAGTATGAATCGCAAAAGAATAAATGTCAATGTATTTTTCACCTTGTGGGAACACACTGGGCCTGAACTTTAAATAAACACACTCCCTATTGCTAAAGCAGCCTGCCAAAATTACCTTGAAGTTGCTTTTTGCATATTTTCGAAGCAAAATTTAATTTTCCTTTTATTCATAGAAAATAAATCAATAATAATGATAAGCTTGAAATAAAACAAACATGTAACAATGAATGCTTGTCATTATTTGACCAATACTGGTTCAACTACACCAAGATTACAAGACAAATTATTATTATGCCACTGTAGTGATAAAATGTAAAAGAACATCTGATTAATTGTCCTGTGTTGCCTGTCCAGTAATGTCTTCTTCCACTTCACCGTCATCAATTTCTTTTAAATTTGTTTGATTTCTTGTAATTTCGTGTCCCTCTACATTTTGATTTATTTGTAGTTATGATTCAATGTACTGATTTTAATATTTTAATGCCCTTGTAAAGTGTCTCAGTTTTCTGGAAAGCGCTATACAGTTCAATATTATTATTATTATTATTATTATTATTATTATTATTATTATTATTATTATTATTATTATTATTATTATTGAACTGTATAACATTACTATTGTAATGTGCGATTATTGTGTGATTAAAGGTAAAAGTGTAAAGACACGGGATCTCCAAATGTTGGCTCAGGGCAACGTCCAAAACACCATCGTATTCCGGTAGATTTACAGCAGAATTTTGTGCAGGCGCCTGATCGAGCTCCTCAACTCCTCGCACGAAGGGTCCTTGTCAGGGATTGTGACGTAATTCCCCAGCGACGAGAACGTATCAAAGTAGTAATCCGTTGAAAATCTAGTTTTATCGGCGTTTCTACCTAGAATTTTGACGCAATGGCTTTGGAGACGGTCCCCAAAGACCTTCGCCATCTGCGAGCTTGTCTTCTTTGTTCTCTAGTGAAGGTAAACAAGGCGTTTTAGACACAACTATTGCGCTAGCGTCTCTGCTAACAATCGTTCGCTATCGAAACAGCGTTTGTGTCTCGCACTTCCACACAAGACACTAACAGTGACGGGTTTTGTTTTGTTTGTTTTTTTAACCTTGATTTGGCTTTTGTTCTTGAAATTTGGTTGATAAGACGTTGAATGGAGAACTGATTTCTGTCCGTACCATTTAAATCGCAATTGTTATTTGTCACATTCTGTTTGTCCAGTGTCTTAAACTAAACTAAGTTGACGGTTATTTTTCCTTCAGACCATCGACCAGTTTGAATACGACGGCTGTGACAACTGCGAGTCTTACCTGCAGATGAAAGGAAACCGAGAGATGGTTTATGAATGCACAAGCTCGTCGTTTGATGGGTAAGCGCCGATCACTACAGTTGCATGCCGAACGCCGATTGAAGCGAGCCCTCGCTGGATGTAAAGGCTGTGTTTTGGTCCACAGAGTGGTCGCCATGATGAGTCCCGAGGACAGCTGGGTAGCCAAGTGGCAGAGGATAGGTGAGGAAGTGAGCCTGGTTCA
The DNA here is from genome assembly GCA_009823395.1 of Thamnaconus septentrionalis. Taxonomy (NCBI): domain Eukaryota; kingdom Metazoa; phylum Chordata; class Actinopteri; order Tetraodontiformes; family Monacanthidae; genus Thamnaconus; species Thamnaconus septentrionalis. The sequence goes on from CM020504.1 coordinate 8,541,571, forward strand.
AAGGCTGAGACCTGGCCAGGTGGTAGCAATGATCCCAATAGATTTTGTAGTGATTAGATTTTTACCAACCCGCTGTCAACACCATTATATCATCATTATCATTATCTTCACCACCACCTTAACATCAGTGTATGCCCCTCCTGCTTCATCATGTGTTTGCTCATGAACTTGAAGCTGCCAAAAAATGAATGTTTTCCTTTATTTACCACAGGTAACTTTAAGCCAGGTGTGTACGCTGTTTCAGTGACGGGCAGACTACCTCCAGGTATGCTATACTGATCTGCACTGACCCAGGCCACGCACTCACCATTCGTTTTGTTTCCAAACCTGCTAAACATCAGATTGTTTTGGTCAATTTGATGCTGTGATTGCGGAATAAATTCACTAAATGAAATCTCATTCCTTTTAAAGGTGTGGTGAGAGAGCTGAAGAGCAGAGGAGTGATCTACAAATCTCGAGACACGGCAGTGAAAACGTAAACCTGACGGACCCTGGCGGGTTCCACCACAGCAGGGTCTGTTGCAACAGCACCAGTGGGAACTGCCATCAACTGAACTTGTCATTTGTTACCAGGCCTTGTCTTTTGTTTTAATGAGCAATATGAGCAGAGGAGGTGGACCTTGTGGGTTTTTTTGGTTTTTGTATCCTTGTACATAATTATTGCAAATAAATGTTTGTTTTACAAGAAATGTTAGAACTCTTTGTCATTTGATTTTTGGTGTTTGGATTCACATGCAGCTGCTTTTTTCCTGATTTTGGGGACTTGCCCGGCTAGTTGTTTCTAAGTGTTTTTTACTCAATCAGTCCGGGGTCAGTCCTGGCTATTCTGCTAGATTGGGAATGATTCAATGGCTATTTCTCTATAGTCCCAAGGATAGTAATAAAAGTTCCCCTCAACAAAACATAATATGTAATTGGCAGAGAAATCACCTAGGTCCATGTTGATCGAGTACAGTGAGCAATAAACTCACTGCTGACCATGGTTGCTCATTTCCTGTGGCGTGAATAACCTCGTGACTGACGTTAAACTGGCTCATTGCTTTCAATAGATTAGCAAAATTGCTGGAACGATTTAAGAGAAGCAAATGAAAGTGGTCCTGCTTACGTACCACTTTTCTTTTTTTGTGGAGTTGTAGTAGCACATGGAGCCACTAGGTGGAACCATAAATTCAATTGTGGCGTCAAGCAGACATTTATGCCGATTCTTAATCTTTCCTCAGGCTCAGGCGTTCATTCACACAGCCGTTGCTGGCTTCACGCTGTATAAACACCTCTGCTTTGTTTTTGCACTGCTTTCCTGTGAGGATCGTTGGCTTCACTTTCACGGCAAGAAAACATTAGTTTGTCTCCAGAGTGTCTTGGCATGTCCTCACTGTAACCTGATGGGCAGAGGTCAACAGGGAATACTCTCAACATCTTTGTCAGCTTGCTGCTAGTTTGCTTTTTTGCACCTGCAAATGGACTGCGGAACTGATTTGATGGCTTACAGCAGATACCTATGGCAGCAAACACATGAGAGAGGCTAACAGTAGCTTTCATTTCATGTATTGTCTGGTCAATGTTTAGTTACAGCCTGAATTATGTTTGTTTTGTTTTTTATAAACCTTAATGTAGGCGTGTACGTTGGTTGAAGTAATGATGGTGGATGATGTTGACTATTTCCAATGAGGTTGAAGTCAACACTCAGGTGAGGAAAATGCTGAAGCAGCAGAAAAACAGTAACTATCGAGTGTTTTTTCAGCGTCTTTTTGTTCCGTGGAGATTAGTAGCAAAGCACCTTAAACCTTGTTTGACACAACAGAGGGTCGATGTGTGGTGATGTGGACAGAACAGGTGTAAATAATATTGGTAACTTACAGCACTATAGCTATATAGCGATATAAGTCCAGACTTGAAAGTCAAACTTTTTTTTCTTTTTTTTAATTTTGAAAAAAAATGTTGATGTTGCATGACCTAGTATTGAATTTAGACGTAATTTTCTTTGAATACAGTTTTGTACTTATGATCAAACTAATTATGAAACTGCATTTTCTGACTTCTTCACTTGGTGCCATGACTGTAGAGGCCTGTCATCAGACCTGCTGCACTGTTGGTTTTAAAAAACAAAAAAAGCGAAGTGAAAACCTGATAAAAAAAAAAAATATATATATTCAAAACAATTTGAGTATATGTGTTTCTTTTTCTTTTTATCATTAGCGGAACAGAAAAGTTTTTGTCAGAGACGGTTGGTAAGCAAATTAGACGAACCACAATTCTGCACAAGTCTGTTCGCCCCCGTGTGGCTTTGTCGCACACTGCATGTCTTACAGGAGCTGAGAAGGGTCAAACAGCATCACAACCCCTGACCTTCTCCCTCAAGAAACAAACATCCTTTCAATCGTGCTGGTTAGTTTCCTCCCTTTGCTTTTTTTTTTTTTTTGTGTGTGTGTTGCTTTTTCTCCCTACGTCCCCAGTGTGGGTGAAGACGTTTCATGAGAGCCGCAAACTAAGAACGAAACCGAGAGAGAGAGAGAGAGAAGAGAGAGAGAGAGCGAGAGAGAGAGAGAGAGCGAGCGACGGCCTCGGAGCTGCGAGACCTCTGCAACCACAGGCGTTGCCAGGAAGCCCTGGAGCTCCGCCCGTGCACATCAGCCTCTGCAGCGACAGCCGCAGTGGCAGCAGCGGAGGCCTGAGAATGCTCTCAGACACACACACACACACACACACACACACACACGGTCTGTGTCTGTCTGTCGCGGCCTCATTGGTGCTCACTGCTGTGGCTTTTGCCCTTATTTGGTTGTGCAAGGGGCTTTAAGGGAGAGTATGAGATCAGAAAGTTAGGTGTTGACTCAAAGAGTCAGGGCGGTGGTTCTGCTGCTCCGGGGAGCTCGTCTGGAAAAGAAAAAAGGCAATTAGCTGATGGAGCCGACTTTAGCTCTGGTCAGGTGGGATGAAACGGTGATAAGGGAAGTAAGAGGATGCATTTCCCATGCAGAGGCTGGGCAGGAGCAGCAAAAGGCCAAATACACACACTATATGTGTGTGTGTGTGTGTGTGTGTGTCAGTGACAACGTGTTTCATAAGCTTGACAAAACTTCCTCTCTTGACCGACTAGAAAAGTGCTACAGGACTGATATTTTTAAGGATTTCGTTTCCTTTTGCAGAAGATGAGCTCAGACCTACACACAGGCAGCTTGAACCACCTCATGCGCCACGCAGTTATTTCAAAATGTGAAACTTCGCTTGTGGGAAAACAGGAAAAGGTCTTTGGTTCCGAAAAACAACCTCTTTGGGCCTTGAAGGGCCATTTTATTGGCGGTTGTAGCTAAAACATTTTACTTTGGGGAACTTTACAACTGATTTACACATATAGATATAAGGAGTCATAGATGAAAGTGCCATACTTATATTGATGATAATGTGTTTATTGCAAGTGAACAGCTCTATGATGTAATTACAATTTTGTTCCTGGCTCCTGCTGTTCAGTGTTGTTTGAATTTGCACTGCAGCTCAAAGTTCCAGGAGAGGCCAACCAATTGAGAAGGCAGATGACAGTATAAGGTATAATAATTAGATCAATTCCATCATCGACAATTGTGTTTGGTTTCTTGCAAGCACGGATTGTACACTGTAGCTGGTGAAGTTGGGATCCAATACTTTCTATGCGTCTTTTATAGCAGCAAACACAATAAATTAGGACACATAATGTAATCAGAAGTGATTGCTGGTGTGTTTAGAGAGAAACAGACAGGAATTTAATTTGAAAACCAAAACTATTGGGACTTCATGGCCCACTTTGTGCTGAGACTAGACATGCAGGAAGGACAACTATCAGTGACAATGTGCATTCAGTGGCTGCAGGCAGGAACTTGACAACCTGAGCTTGACAAAGTAAAATATCATCTGATCTCAGGGCCACTGCAGCTCCATGGAGGATTTGGGTTAGAAGTTCCAGTAAAGATTTAAAATAGAAAGTGGTGGCCAGTGTTATTGGTGTGATTTTTTATTTATTTATTTATTTTTTTCCATTTCTGTGTCGGTTTCAACCCAAACCTCCACTTTGGGGATATGATTGTCAGATTTGTGCATCAATTGAGATTTCTTGCAGCTTTTGCAGAAAGTTGTCGAAAGTGAAATCAAAATTGTTCACTGTGCGGGAACTGGATAGTTTGTAGGAAATACTGAACCACATGCAAAGAGATGAGAAAGTCCACAGAGAGAGTTCATTCAAATCTGCCCTAGAGTGGTTAAATGCTTCAGAATCGCCTGCATACACTCACCTGCCACTTTATTAGGTACACCTTGTGACTATCAGGTACCTAATAAAGTGGCAGGTGAGTGTGTCCCCTGTACTGATGTGCACTGCTTCAAGGTTGGACTGATATGCAACCAGAGATGCTGTTCTGCAGACCTTGGTTGTATTGTTGTCTCTCTACGGTCTCCAACCAGTCTGTCCATTATGACCTCTGACCTCTGACATCAACTGGGCATTTTCCTTCACACAACTGCTGCTGGCTGGATATTATTTTCCCTTTTTTCGGGACCATTCTCTGTCAACCCTGAGGGTACGTGAGAAACTCAGACCTCAGACCCGTCTGGCACCAACAACCATGATCGCTGAGCTCAAAGTCACTTGAATCCTCGTTCTTCCTCATTCCACTGTTTCAACTCCAGCAAGTCGTCTTCGCTTCGATGCATTGAGTTGTCACCATGTGATTGGCTGATGAGCTGTTTGTCTTAACCCTTTATTGTCCCCTTGGTGAAACAATTTACACATTTTAAAAAGCAAGTGCCAACAAAGGGGAGGTGAGCAGATCGTTTTTCATGATTGACTTCTACAAATTTTACAGATTTAGGCTGAAATCAGTTAAACAATTTCAATTTTAAACAATCTCCATACACAGCCCTCGCCCAGTATGAGAGGGCTGTGTATGGAGCCCAGTAAAGCTTTGTTTTAAAGGTGTAAGTAAAAAAAAGATGACAGATAATCTTAAAACCTTCTCTTCCTTTGAACGTGAAGACATTAGTCATGAGCAACTTCACTTCTCATTAGTCAAACAGTGTAAAAACCACTTCAGCAAGTCACTGTATGGAACCAAGAAACTAAGAGACTGAAAACTCCTCATGTAAGCAGCAGCAAGAAAACAGCCCACCTAATATTTATCATTGTATTATTGTGTGTTATACCATTCTTCTGGCAATGACCAGGCATGGTTCCTCGCCCTATGCAGGGTTAAACAATTGACCACGCATGCCAAATAAAGTGGCCGGTGGTGAGTGTCTGATTGACGGTGTAATCTCAACAGTCACGACCCGACGAGTGTCGGAGGAGAATGAAGAGTGAAGAGGAGCAGCGTCACGAGGCGCTGAGCCCCGGTGGAGGTGTGAGGAGCAGGTCCACTGCAGCCCAGGGGCCAGAGGCTCAGGTTCCCGCCCAGAGCCGCTGGGCTCGGCACCGTCGGCGCTCGGGCCTCGACCCAGGAGGAGCAGGGGGAGGGGAAATGGCTGCCGGCCGTGATAAGGTCTATCACCAGCGGCAGCGCAGCCCCAGGAACGGCCCCACAACCCTGTTTCACAACACACGTGGAGGCCGTGGGATCACTTCCCCAGCAGTCACAGGAGGTGGTCAGGCTGCCCCAGGTGGGGCAGCGCAGCCACTGACTGCAGGGACCCATCGGTGGGGGCAGGGCGAGGGCCCTCTCAGGGGTTACTTCCTCCTGTCCGGACCTACTGAGACACACACACACACGCAGACACGCACAACGCGAGATCCTTGTCTCAGTGCGCTGGGGACGTGTTGACCTGCCACATGAATGAAGCATCCGTCTCTAACGGTGACACCTTTTCGGTGCAGTTTTGTGTCGTGTATCTCCGCCGAGGCTGCACTGGGGGTTCACTCCCCACTGACAGGGTGGTGCGGGTGGTGAACATGTTCTCACGGCCGCTAAACCTACTTGTAGTCCCGACAGGAACACGTGTCAAGGGAGCCACAAACCATGAAAATGCATTCAAACAAGATGTGTCTTAAAACAACAACAACAAAACAAAAAAGAATTGGCCTAGAAATGGCCTCTTTTGTGATGGAACAAAGGGCATTGGTACCTCACCTTAGATTGGACCATACTGCCAGCCAGGTGTTTGCTCCCCACTCACATGTGCAAACTGGCTGCAAACAGAGGGTTAAGTGTGCTACTTCCTGGAGATCAACAGAATTAATTGATTAACTGATTAATTTGCTGATTAATCGTGTGCGACAGCTCCACTGGAATCTGCAGTGTCAAATGAAGACGAGCAAATGGGTCACATGAGACCTCGGACCCAATGTAAGAAAATAAGTAAAAGAAACACTGGCTGTTTTTAAATTCATTGTGTCAGGTTTAACTTATAGAGCTGGCGCTTTCGCGGCTCTGAGGAAGGGTTTCCCCTCCTACGCACACACGGTTTCATTTTATCAGGAACTTGAGCAAATGGAGCCGACGTTACAGACAACTTGGCATTTGTGACGCGGAAATCGTATATACAAGAACCACGCATTATTCAGCAGCAGACCTCCTGGGTTCAGCTGCCTCTGGGGAGAAAACACACCTTGAACAATGGCATTGAAGCACAGTCTGAACATATAAAGCCCAAAGATAAAAAAAAACGAAACATTTTGTCCGATTGAAATAGCACTTTCTTAAAGCTTGTCTCCGGTTTGCCTACTTTGAAAACTTGCACTACCACCAAGTGCAGTCATCTTAATGGTGTGAACCCCCGACCAGAGTCATACTAGTGACATACATTTTCCTGACTCATAGAATTCATGCAAGATTTTTGATGCAGGAACTCCGAGTGACTGTTTTTCTTTTCATTGTTGACTAAAAAGTGAACATTTCATTGAGGAATCTTCATTTGGAAGAACTGCAAACAGATCGATGATGTATTTTGACAAACGAGCCACGCTGGGTGATTCTGTTTGCACTTCACCAACACTGAACGTGAAACCCTCCCTCACATGAGCTCTTGAGGTTATCACAACTTTGATGAGTTCCATAAATTTAACCCGATTCAATCTTGTCCTGCCTGCTGCGTTCTCGTCATCCTGAGCAGGAAGTGACACCCGCACACAGGCAGTCGTCTGCACACTGCACACTGCACCCAACCAGCCAACACTGTGGTTGTGGAACGAAAGTCACACGCTCGTGTTTCACTGGTGTCATCAGTGTGTCCACAGTCTCCAGTGGGCTCTGTGCAGTGTTGCGAAAAAAAATAGTGAGCCGTTCACACTTGAGGAATCGAGACCTTTCACTTTTTAAGACAATGGCGACTGATGCAGCGCAGCAGCTCACAAAGTGGAACGCTTCCTTTCTATGGAAAGGAACGCTTCCTTTCTATGGAAAGGGAGCGTTCCACTTCGACTTTGGCCTCTTTGTTCTCTTCCCACATTGCAATACAAGTGTAATGATCACTGTCGCAAGATGGTCGCTGGTTTGATTCCCGGGCCCAGGGCCTTTTGCGTGGGTTCTCTCCAGGCACTCTGCCTTCCTCCCACCGTCCAAAGATACACCTGAGGCCAACTGGGAATTGTAAAATGGCCGTACAGGAGCGAGTGAAGTGAGAGTGTAAGTGGTTGATTGTCTTTCTACATGGCCCTGTGACAAACTGTCCCCTTGTCCAGTGTCCAGGGTGCAGCTGAGAGAGCTGCTGGTCCCTAGCAGTTCCCTAGCAGTTCACTTCAGTTCAGTTGATTTATTTCATGTCCCAAAGGGAAACTTGAGTTGCAGCTCATAGGACCCCACAAAGTAAGACATAAAAAACCTATGATGACACAGTCACACGTCATCAATGTATATCGTATAGAAAGCGATATAAATATAAATAGCATGATCTGTATGAAAGGAATACGATAAACACAAATAGCACTCAATAATAAACAATAAAAGACTAAAACTCAAAACGGTTAAAAGTATAGTGCTCCATAAAGTGCATTAGGTCAAATAGATTGCAGCTTCACACAGTGCACTGGCCAATACAGTCAGCGATAAAGTAGAGATTGCGCATCTCGCAACTACTTTGAGGCGTTCAGTCCTCGAATGGAAGCAGGCACAAAGGAGAATGTGTATCTATCAAATCATATACCATAACCCAGCACTCCCCAGTAGCTCCTAGCACCCTCCAGGTAGTTCCCAGCAGCCCCCAGAAGCTCCCAGTAGCCACCAGCAGCACCCTGTAGCCCCCGGTACCTCCCAGCAGCCCCCCTGCAGCCTCCCAGTATTTCCTAGCAGCCCCCCAGCAGCTACCAGCACCCCCACATCCCAGTAGCTCCCAGGGGCCCCCAGCATCTCCAAGCACCGCCCCCCAGCAGCTCCCTCAGCAGCTCCCTGTAGCCGCCCAGCAGCCTTCCAGTAGTTCCCAGCAGCCCCCTGTAGTCCCCCAGTAGCTCCCTGCAGCCCCCCAGTGGTTCCCAGCAGCCCCCTGTAGTCCCCCAGTAGTTCTCAGCAGCCCCCCAGTGGCCACCCAGCAACCCCCTGTAGTCCCCCAGTAGCTCCCTGCAGCCCCCCAGTAGTTCCCAGCAGCCCCCCAGTGGCCACCCAGCAGCCCCCTGTAGTCCCCCAGTAGCTCCTTGCAGCCCCCCAGTAGCTCCCTGCAGCCCCCCGGTGGCCACCCAGCAGCCCCCTGAAGCTTCCCAGTAGCTCCCACCAGCCAACCAACCAGAGCCTGAGTGCTGGAGAAGCTGATAGAAAGTGGATCACTGCTCCTGACCAATGGAAGGCAAGCTCACCAGATGGGCGTGGAGTCAGTAAAAGTGAGCGTCCTGAGCGTTAAACCTCAACAGTTTTTAGTTTTCTGATTTCCAATGATATCATGTCTGTTTAAAAACAACCATTTTGCTGCTCTTCATGTGTATTTAACATATAAGAAGCATGTTAAACTTCCTCTGTTTGAAAGTTGACTGACACGTGCTAGCAAGATTCCTCGCCGTGTGACGCGGATGCAAGCCTCGCAAAAAGTTTCGCCTAAAAAAAAAAAAAAGTATTCACACTGTGCAAAGATAACTCTGAAGGCTCCAGTTTTTCTTTTTTCTTTTTTTTTTCTGTTTTCTGGTGCCACTCACATGGTGGCTTGGTTACCAAACGTCAAGCTTTAAAGATGCGGAGGGAAAAAAAATTCTGATGTTAAATTTGATGGGTCGCGATTCAGATTTTTTCTTTTCGAACTGTGGCGTGTTCAGTTTTTCTGTGTGCAGTTTGTCACAGTCGGATGTGCAATCTCTATCTTCAGCAGAAGGCGGCGTGTCAAAGCGGAAGAGGAGGCGGTAGAGGAGGAGGAGGAGGAGCGCCCTCGACTGTTAAACGTCTTCCTGTGGTTGCGTCACGTGGCCAAGGAGGTTAAAAGGCGACGGCTCCTTCTTCTCGGTCGTCATCTTCCCTGCGGACGGGCAGAAGACACCTGCGGGTCGCCGACCAACCGTCGCTCCCCGAGACAAAGAGAAAGGAGACGGCGGCAGAGGTAACGTCTGAAGGCAGGCCGCCATCGATTTAATGCTGTAGATTTATTGTGAGAAGAATTTTATCTGTCTTTTTTTGCGAAAATTTGGCCCATTTTACTTGACTGAGTAGCATTTTTTTTTCATTTAAATGTTCATTTTAAACTTTTTTTTTTTTTTAAACAAATTGTGTATTAAAACAATGAATGTTTTGCTTTAAGTGCATATTTTTTCTTTTAATTCAAATTGTTTCTTTTGTTTTTAACCAAGTAATGCGCCCTGTGTGTTTTCTGCCATTGGGCCTTGTTGCTTCAGTTCAGACAAAGTGCCGCTGGGCTGGAACTCGGCAGTAACTGGGACCGGTCAGAAAAGCTTACTCATGGCCGCCAAAATGGCTTCCTCGAGATAGCGCTTCCTCCGGTCGGCGCTTCGCTTCTGAAAAACTCAAATGACGCACCCAGCGAGGCCAGGCCAGGCTCTGCCACTTGTTGGCCTCCCTTTTTCAGACGCCGGCCTCTTAAGAAAACTGACGAGTGACTGTAGGACACCTGCCAGATGCAAAATGTTTGGAGAAAAATCAGGAAGTGAGCATTTTTCAAGGCCCGACGGGCGTCGAGGCCCATTCGAGCGTGCACTCTGTACGCACCGAGCAGAACGTCAGTCTGAGGTAAACGTGTGCGTCTTGGTGGCGGTATGTGTGCGTGTGCGCGCGCGCGCGCGTGTGTGTGTGTAGGTGCGGCGACGGAGAGAAGAAGGACGGGGAAGAGGAGTCGTGGATGTACAGTGCAGTCATCCATAAAGTAGAAAGCACTACTAAACTCCTCTCCACAGTGTAGTGTTTCCTACTTTATGGATGAGTGTACTGTTGGCTTCAGGGAGTGGAGGGAGGCCCCGAGATGCCGCCCGCACAGGAAGTCAAGACGAAAAAAAAGACAAAGAAAAAAAAGAGGAAGTTGCTCTGTCTCGCAAGGCCACGCATCACCCAGAGTGTTGCCCCAGTCAGTTCACATGGGCGGTGGGCGGCGCCGAGCGGAGCTCCTTCCTCCATTTTAGAACTCTGACTTCAATGCTTTTTGGTTTTTTAAAAGAAAACAAAGTTGTGTGTTCTTCAAAAAAATTGCAATAAAGTTCAACGAAAAGACTCTCGTGTTGCGTTCAGTTCCTCGGAAAAGACCACGCACGCAGACAGACTCGGTGTTTTCTGTGAAAATATACATACTTTATTCCTGTAAAAAGAGCCATGTTGAAAGAAGCCGTCACATGTCCTCTGTGCACTACACCTTCACTTCCTTCTCCTCGTCAACGACGCCTGGAACGCATGCAAAAGAAACCAAAACCAAAGGAAACAACAAAACCTTTTTTTTTTTTTAAAAAATGAAATTAACAAAAGGTATTTACAGGTGAGCTTCCAAAAGGGTAATAAAAACATAAATATATTCATATATATAAAAATGTACATCATCTTCCACTGGTTTCAAAGAATAACTGCAAGTTAGAAGAGACACACACAAAAAAAAATGCTGTATGCTGTATGAAAAATATACCACAAGCTCCTACTGCTTCCTTTTACACTGCAGCCACAATCTACAACTGAGACAAAGGAGTCAGATCAGCCTAGAAAAAAAATGACAAAAAAACAAAAATGTGCCAGTCACATAAATAAGGCAGAAGATGGGTATGACATTGGTACGCATGCAGTCGAGAAACATCCTGTAAACAACATATTAAGACTAAAAGAAGGTCTCCCTGTAAGGCTAAACATGATTGGCTGAGCTAAACTACCTACACGGGTCCTAGTCAGTCAACAGCGGAGCCGCACACTACTCACTACGCAGCGGGTAGAGCGTCGACTTGTGCAATAAAGGCCTTCAAAGTACGAGATCGGTCCTAAAATCTCCCCACCCTGCGGGCGGCGGAAGAATTCGAGCCTCTGCCCACGTGCGGAAAAAAATATCCACCAAACTAGCGTCTCTGTGGCTCCGCCCACCATTCCACTCTTGGCATCGTCACGCTCCCTTTTCGCTTAGCGCCCACCGCCAAGAAAAAAAAACAAAACGTAAAAAAAAAAAAAAGCAAAACAACATTAATGACACTAATGACAAAATAGAGAGAAAGCGCCTCTGCTTCGTCTCTGGAAAAGAACTCAGGTGACGGTGACGGAGAGAACCAAAGAGCACCAAAGAGTTTGGCATCGCATCAACTTTGCTCAGAGTCAGCGGTCGGCCGAGCATCGCGAGGAAATGACCTGAGAAGTTGCCTCTCTCTGACACACACACACACACACACACACACACACACACACACACACACACACACACACACACACACACACACACACACACACACACACACACAGTCTAGTGTCTGCTATTGCTAAAGTGGCCCATGGTTGACGCTCTGGCCGTGAAAACCAGGGCAGCAACAAACTGCACGGTGAGTGCAGGAGTGTCGCAGGGTGGGAGCTCAACAATGCGGACGTGGGAAGCCGGAGCCAGGTGGATGGGATTTCTGAGCTGGAGGGGGCAAAATGGCATCGGTAAAATGGTCACAAGCTTAAAGGATGAGTTTGTGCGCTAAGTTGAAGAGCCTATTTGCAGGAGAAATGCTACTAATTAACACTCTCACCACACTCTGCACACACTTCCTGCTCGCTCGCTGGTTTTGAGAGGTGGTTCGAGTGCTGCTGGGTTTTACCGCTGAGCCTCGGGTGTGACCAACGGTGAACTAAAGGAAACTTGTCATTTCTCCTCGGATTAGCCGACTGTGAGTACAACTGTGAGCGATTCCCACCAGGCTGTGTTCCTGGTTACTCAGAATTCACAGTTGTCTATTCTTTCATTTATTTATTTATATTTTAGTGATTTAAATATTTTTGTGGTTGGAACCTATAAAAATGCTTTAAGCACTAAAAAAAACAAAAAAACAATATGAGTGACTCAGTAACTCACGCTTCATCCTCAAACACAGAAAATGTGCCGTGTGCAAAGGTCAGACCAGCTGTGATCATCCACAGCTCCCAGTTTCATTCGGTTTAGGTCTCACCAGAGCACTGGACACACACAGAAACACACACACGCACACACGCACACACACCTTGACACCTTCACACTCTCTTTCTATCTACCTTGACAAAGTCTTTACACCTCGGCTCCTGCGGCCCCCGGTGGAGCCAATAAATAACATTGATGTGGACATAAATACTGAAAGGAACCACCAGTGAGAGACGTGCGACGTCCTTCAGACCAGCCTGCTCCGGGTGAGTAGTGCATTCTAGACAGTCGCAGAGGAAGAGAAAGAAAGACCCCCTCGCTGAATAAAGTGGCACCAGTGTTTGAACGCTAACAGTTACTTCGCCTGCCGATTAATCTAGATTAATCTAAAGAAAGACAGCTGTTTAACAGTGAGCCTCGCGTCTCCTAACGACTTGAGGATTTGCAAAAGCGTTGTCGGTTAGCACTTGAGCCGTTTTTCACACTTGGGCATGCGGGACTGGCGCATGCTCCTGCAGCGACGTCAGCTGCGTGTCGGTGAAGCGGTTCTAGTGGGGTCCAGCGGCGCGCTAAGGCAAAGTGTAACACTTCCTAAAGCATCGGCGATTAGATGGGACAGCCACTAACCGTGCAGACTAGCAACAGAGGAGGAGGGGAAAGTGCTTGTGACAGGTTGCGGGAGAGGGCTTGTGTGGGGGGGGGGTCTTCCCGCCCCTCTCAGTCCTTCTTGCTGGAGCCCAGCTTCCTGAAGAGCTTCTTGCCTTTGGAGAAGAAGCCCTTCTTCTTCTTGCCTTGCGCGGGCGAGTCGGCCGTCGCCGGGGAAGAGTCCGCTGCCGGAGGAGCCGCTTCCACTTGCTCTGAATTAGGGTTGGCTAATTTGGGCTGAGGGTCCGTCCGCTCCGATTGGTCTGCTTGTGGGTGGGGGGTCTGATCCGGCGACGAAGGCCCGGGCTCTCGGAGCTCCTTGGAAGACGTCCACTTCCCCTTCAAGAGGAAACACACTTTCAGAAAAAGCAGAGCCATCTGAAGGTGTCACACCCAGGGCCTAGTTTTACTGCGGAGTCAACACCAAAGGGGTCGGACACACACACACACACACACACACACACGGAGGTGAACAATTCACACTTTCTTCCACTGTGCTCAGTGTGTCTTTTAAGGGAGTGAGCGGAGCTAAACCTACGGTGGAGGGACCAGGATGTAGACGGGGAGCTAACAGGAAAACACAAGTGTCGTTCGCCGCTGCACTTACGATCAGGTCTCAAAGTGCACAGTTCGTTTGTGCTTCTGCGGGAAAAAAAAGGCCATGCAGGAAACAGAAGGGGGCAAAATAAAGGCGACGGCACACGGTTAAAGAGCGCAGAAATGACGGCGGTGCAGAAACTCAGCTTGTTTTGCGAGCGACCGGAGAGTTTGCGTCTCCTCCTACCTGGGATTCTTTCTTGGGCTCGGGTGCAGGCGCAGCGGGTGGACGCTCCGCCGGAGGGTCGTCCGGTAACGCCTGCAGGAAGTTGGAGGGAACTAAGCCTCTGTGTCCGTTCAAGTCTCCCTGCAGGGAAAAGGCATCAGTAAGAATTGGGATTTAGTTCTCACTACTCACTCACACGCCCGCAATTGAATTATTGAATTGTCTTCACTACTGCCAGCCCGACTTTGCCTGGTTTCTTAGCAACAATGCATCAGCTGAGGATTTCTTAGGATTTCAAAAGTGTGGACGTCCAACTTTGGTCTTTAAATCAGGCTTTAAAATTTAGATCAACTCAGTAAGTGTTGCTTTCATTTTTTAGGTTTTTGCAATTTTGTTTTCATGTCTTTTCACTACTATGTGATTACTTTTTCATTTTTTTCTTTTTTTTACTTATTTACTTAAGTAAAATATTATTGAGACTGTAAATTACCCTTTGGGATCAATAGCTTATTTATTTGTGTCTATTCATCCATCCATCCATCCATGCATCCATCCATCCATCCATGCATCCATCCATCCATCCATCCATCCATCCATCCATGCATCCATCCATCCATCCATCCATCCATCCATGCATCCATCCATCCATCCATCTATCCATGCATCCATCCATCCATCCATCCATGCATCCATGCATCCATCAGGGCAGTTTGCAGCAACTTCAGAGCGCTTTGTTGATCCACTGATTGACCTTCATCCCTTTCTGTATTCACATGTTTTTCTTTGTGTTTCACCACTAACACTTACATAGAAGAAGCCATCCTCGTCCATGTCACCAAACACATGTATGATGTCGCCCGCGCTGAAGGTCAGCTCCGCCTGGGATGAAGAACAGCAGACAGACGATGAGCATCGTCCCCAGCTGCTCCACGCAGACAAAATGAGACGTGGACAAACGCAAATGCACGTATCCCACCTCGATGTCAGTGTTGGGCGAGCTCTCCCGTGGATCGTAGTCAAAGATGGCGACCATCCTGCGAGCTCCGGGTTGCAGGTTCTCTGCAGCTGTCGTGGCTCTAGCGGCAGCAGCAGGAGGAGCAGCAGCAGCAGCAGCAGCAGCAGCAGCGGGAGCCTGGCCAGGATCTGCTGTTAAAAACAGAGACGGGTGAAATCCTGTGGATAAAGATGAGCACCACACACTCTCGATACTCCAGTTAGCCCCATCAGCATGCAGTTTATCCTGCCGGCACGGCCGACCCCCCTCAGCACCATGCAAAGCCGAGGAGAAGTCGCGGCCAGGCGTCAAACTTTGGCAAAATCAAAGTGGGAACAAAGTGAGATTAGTGGCGACAGTTTGGAGCATCCGGAGCTGCGCTGGCGGCTTCCGTGAGTGGCAGTTAGTGCATAGATGATGATGATGACGATGATGATGATGATATCCAAACTGTGAAATTAAAGAGGGGTGAAGAAGGGGAGGAAGAGGCAGCGCTTGACATTTAGCGAGCGAAAACAAAAACAAAACATGAGACACATCAAACATTTCTGCTTCTTTCTTCAGAGGGATTATTTCATCAATTTAATTTATAACCCTTTGTGATGTCACAAAGGACACTGGCGGTGAGCTAAAATCGAGCATATTAGCACAACAAAGGGCTAAACGTGCTGTTCCGGAGGCTGTCCAATAGCAGGTGATTGAGATTTGAATAATCTGGGACCTTTTTTTTGACAGCACTTCAAATTTTATTCACAAAATTTCAATATTTGTCGGTGCCCCCCTGAAAAATTAATCAGTAGACCCTCGCTAGGTGAACGCAGCCTGGTTGTTTAGATCTGTTTTAAAAACAGTGAGAGAGGGAGAGAGAGAGAGAGAGAGAGGGAGAGAGAGAGAGAGAGGGAGAGTCACAGGATGTCACATGCTGGACCTCAGCAGACGCCGAGAGGTTTGGTCCCATCATGCAGAGGCGGGCGGCAAGCAGGCCTGAGCACCAACCTTTGGAGGAGTCGACGCTCTCCTCCCACTGTGTGGCAGACTCCACTGGCGGGAAGGGAGGGTGGTGGGAAGTGGGGGGGCGAGAGAGCACAGAGTCACAGGACGACACGAGGCGGAGCAGAGGCAGCGCAGAGTCACTAGTGGAGGGCCCAGACGGCTCAGATGGTTTGTTCAGTTTAGGGTTGAAGGTGCAATGAGATGAAGCGGCAGATGATTAGCAAAAAAGATCAGTTATTGATGGGCAGCAGTGAGTTAAAGTGTCGTCACACCAGAGTGAGCGGTGGGTTACTTGTAGGAAGAGAGAGCAAGAGAGAGAGAGAGAAGAAACAGGCTGACGTGTGAAGTGAATGGCAGTTCAGTTTGAGTGGAGCGGCGGCCGGGGAGCTCGCTGACGCCCCCCGGCTGCCAGAGGAACTCAGTGAAGGTGAAGCAGCAAGAGGGTGAAGAGAGAAGGAGCAGGGTCAGAGGTGGAGAGCTGCGTTCCGCAGCGAGACACACCTTTCTTGGAGCGTCTCGGTTTCGGCGGTGGAACAGGGCGACGGGGAAGCTGTGCGTGTGTGCGAGAGCCTTGATGGAATTTCAGAAAAGACAAAAACCCAAAAAAAAGGAACGAAACAAACGAGAAAAACAAACAAACAAAGAAACCAAGAGGACACACAGAAAGTGCAACGTTTGAGAGAAGCAGAACTTGGGTGGAGGTGTGGGGGGTTTGGGGGGAGGGGGGTTGACAAGGTACACAATGAACAGAAGCCGGTGAGGAGCAACTCGTAAAATGGCGACCGGTGAGCGGTGACGCGCAGCAGTGAGAAGCAAGTGGAAGTGAAAAGGTTAAAAAACCATCTGCAAATAGCGCTGAGGCGGCGGCGGCTGCTGCCGCTGCTGCTGCTGGAGGTGGAGGTGTGTGGGGGAGGGGCGGGGGTGGTGGCGGCGCAGGAAACAGAAGCAGAGTGTCAGCGTGATGCTGCCGGGTGGCTGCGTTCCGGCTCACCGCAAAAAAAAACACACGCTTTGACTCTGATGTCTTCACACCTGCGCCACAACACCGTCAGCCAGCGAGCAGCAGCAGCAGCAGCAGCAGCAGCAGCAGCAGCAGCAGAAGCTTGTGGTTCACTGTTTGAATCCGCTCGGCCTCTGGACTGGGCGCCGCAAGTAGCGCCGCCACCGCCGCCGCCATTTTCACTTGCCACTTGAACATGAATAAGCGGGTGATCACATGGCCGTCAAACCATCACCGTTTAAAAAGTCGCTCCGATTTTAAACAACCGCAGTCCGCTCCGACCGCTGATTGGCCCGTCTGAACCTACCGATCTTCTCCATGGCGGCCGCCGCCGTGGAAAGGAAGCCCTGCAGCAGCAGCTGCTGCCGCGTCTCCTCGTCGTCCACCTGGATCTCAGACACCATGTTGCAGGGGACGTAGCCCAGGCGCCCGCCGCACTCCCCCCGGTAGAACCCGTCCGGGTCTTTGTCCCCGTGGACCTGGCGGAGGAGAGCAGAGGGGTCACGAAAATAAGGTTGATGAGATAAGGTTGATGGATTTTATAAATGGTAGTTATAATACGGTATGTCATCCTGAACTTCACTGTCACTTTACTGTGGGGGTATAAAACATTATGAATGATGAGCTTATAACACATTATATCCACTACTTATAATCATTTATAAATTTTGCCATACATGATTATGAACATTTGTGGCGTGCTTTATGATGCATTATAAAGACACTCATTATGCATCATACAATAGACCTTCATAGAGTTTTAGCAAAAATATATATGAATTAAAAAGAGATAAAATAAAATATAATATTTATAGAGTAAGAAAGGAAAATATATGGAATCGATAGGAATCTATATGGGCCGTTGGATTATTTACTAATTATTAACATAACATTGGATATAAATAAGTGTTTTATTGCACCTTAGTGAAATGTAAGTGAATAGTGTGTGAATAGATGTATACGTGCTCATGACTTGAACTAGTATTCATGTACGTGGCTTTTAAAAGGGTTTGAGGGTTCCTCTCTCTCTCTGTGTGTGTGTGTGTGTGTGAGGCTGCACCTTGATGATCTGGCCCTCGGTGAAGGGCAGCTCCTCCTCGGCTGCGTCAGGGTTGGGTGACATGGTGGCCGGGTCGTAGGGGAAGAGGGCCACGAAGATACGGACGTCGCTGTTGCCTCGGAACTTTGGCGCGTCGGCAGAACCTGCACGCGGAAAAACAAGTCCGTTTCAGGGAAAAAGCAAAGCCGCAAACCCTGCCTGTCGGCCATTTCCACCGAAGTTCAACCTGGTAAACTGTGGCTGTTGCAGTGACGTGCAAAATGTTGTGTAATGTCTCCACATATTAGTCCTCAGAACCTCAGTGAGGCGTAATTTCATTTCAGAGGCAAATGTTCAAGATTTATCAAAGAATTCCACATATTTCACTTTGTGACAACAAAATCAGATGTGATGTGTTTCACCCCGACAATTCTCAATGAATAAACAGAAAAGACTTCTACTTTTTCTACTGCATGCACCATTTAATTTAATGAAAATGTCCTCGTCGTTTGAGCCTTGATGTTGTTACTGAATCTCTTTCCACATTATGCCTAAAAGTAAGAAGCTGCCTCTCCATACAGGTGCACACTTGTATGGAGAGCAGAGTTGAGTTGTGTGTGTAGCAGATCCTCCACGCAGCAGCTGAACTGGAACGCGAACCTTCACCAGCACCGCTCTGCACAGAGGCCGCGCGTCGCATCGCCTGCAGCGAGTTCTGCAAATAGACCAGCAGCTCGCCCCTCCCCCTCGACCCCCCCCCTCCCCCCGACACCGCAGCAACTGAAGCGCTGCTATAAGCGGCGCTGCTTGCTGAGCAGCGGCCCGCATGTCCTTAAAAGAGGTAATCAAGCTAAACCACTGATCCTAAGCCGCGTGAGCCGTTTGACAAGCGTGCATTCGCTGATGATCTGCGGCAACGGTGGAAAAGCGCTTGACCCGACGCTTCCACCTACAGTGAGTAGCAAAACGCAACAACGCGTCGCCGTGTGCGCGCAAACCACTTCTGCCCTTGGCGGACTGCGCGGAGCGGGTTTGCAAGTTCGTCCGGCAGTTTCTCCTCCACTCTGGCAGCGGCCGTGAGGAGCGCCAGCACCCTCCCCTCGCCCGGCCTCTCCGGCGGCGGGCGACAAATTTGAAGAGTTGCAGCGAGGCTTTAAGCCTCGGCCAGGAGCCGCGTCCTGGATCTCATTAGCCAGAGTCAGGCCATCTGTAGCGAGAGCGGCGGCCCTGCAACACTTTCACATCCTCACTGATGTTCTCGTCGATACGGAGCCACTTCTCCCGGCCGCCTTCCGCTCTCCGTGCACACGTGTGCAGTGCGTGTGTGTGCGTGTGCCGTCGACCGTGCACGCACGCGTTCAACTGATGTGTGGCAAAGGTCAGGCTCGCCGGCGGTGACTTGTGGAGACGGCAGGAAGGCGCAGAGAGGAGGAGAGGGGCTAATGGGGGTTACTATTTTAATGTCTGTCACTTCCTCCTGTCATGACAAGCCACTTTGGGTTAAGCCGGGTCTCAGCTTAGCGGGCGCTCTCGCTCTCCTTCGCCTCGCAGCCCGCAGCGCCTCCTCCCTTTTCCTACTCAAGGCGCTAATCTGACCACCATCATGTGCGAGAGCGAGCGATGGGCAGGGGGGCAGGGGGGAGAAAGAAAGAGCAGGTGTGTCGTTGTCACGTCACCCGAGTGCACACGGTGTGTGTTTTGCTGTTTTTGTTCTTAAAAGAGGAAAGGGCCTGAGCCTTGGGAGGAAACGGGAAGTTAGACCGAGTCTCTGACCTTTCAGCTGCCTGGTTGGTAAGCACGCCGGTTTGGGCACGAGCTCGGCCGGCGCTGTCCACGGCGGTCCCGCCTCGGCTGCAACAATCTGGCTCGGTTCCTGCTCCACATGTAGAGGAGAGAGAAATGAGAAACGTTAAAAAAAACAAAAAAACACGTCTCATGCAAGAAGCCAAGCGGCAGGCTTGCAGCCCTGTCAACACTGTGGGAGTAATAATACAAAATAAGATTAAAAAAAGAATAACAAAAACCCTCTTCTGTGGGTTCGGCTCCTTATTCGCACTGTGGTGATGCAAACAGGACCGAGCGAAGCACAACCAGCGCTGGCAGAGGCTCTGGTCTGGGACGAGAGCTGAGGGATGAGCAGCACTCTGGGGTGTTGGAATGCAAGCAGGTGCACAGACGGAGAACAGGTTCAGTCTCACTTGGCCATAGGCAGAGGACGGCCCTGTGGAGTCTGGATCTGCTCTGGGTTTCTTCCCACAGGGGAGTTTTTCCTGGCCACTGTCACACTTTGCTGCTCTGGGGGCTCAGTTGTTTTTTCTCTCGTGCAAAACGCTTTGAGACGCCTGTGGATGTGATTTAGTGATGTACAAATAAAAGTTGATTGATTGATTGACTTGGGCTGGCCAGTCTTAAAGGAGGAGGGAAGTGTGCAATGTAACCCAGTTACTACTGAACTGTGCATTGTTGTATCTCTCTAGAAAAGGTGCAGACAGCTGTGCTGCTGCAACAATGACAAGAGGAACAAAATGCAGGAAGGCGGGTGAGGGGGTTCGGAGGGTCCACGAGGCTTACAGGGGACTGGGGGAGGCGGGTGGACAGGCGGGGGGGTCTTTGGGAGGAGGGCAGGTGGGGTCTTTGGAGGTCTGCTGAGACACAGGTGGACTCGCCCGCCCGCAAGGTCTGTATTTACCAGCTGCTCGGCCCTCGGCGCTCGGCGGTGAGGCCGGTGGTGGTCCGCCTGCGCCCCCTCCGCCCACCACTCGGCGCCGGGCTGCTCGGCGGCGCCTCCCCGGGCCGTACTCGAGGGCACCTCGCCGCCGCCGTCCTCCGCCGCCGTACTCCACGTCGATCTCCCCCCCACACGCTGTGGGCGTCCTCGGCGTGCGTGCTGCTCTGGCCAGGGGCGGGGTCTTGGTGGTGGGGGGCCGTAGCCGGGGTGGGTCGCCGTGGCGGCGGCCTTCTGACTCCGGAGCATGGCCTCCCTCCTAAGGCGGTCCCCGAGCCCTCGGAGCAGGACTCTCTCCTTGCTGTTGTGGGGGGTGCAGCGGGCGGGGGGCATCCGGCGGCTGGCGGGACCCTCGTACAGGCCGCCCTCCTCCTCGGGGTAGCTGATGGTGTCCACCGTGTCTGCGTAGCGGACCCTGTGCTGGGTGCGGAGCCGTGGCGGCGCCCCGCCGTGCCTCAGCAGAGGCTCTTTGGTCAGGGACCTGGGGTCCCGGTTGTAGTGGTGGTGGTAGGGCTGGGCGTGCGGGTTCAGGGGGTGCTGCTGGTACTGGGGGGGCTCTGCGGGGTGGGCGTGGCCCGGTCTGGGTCGGAGCCGACCGCGGGCGCTCAGACGGTCCTCCTGGCTGCTGTCTTCCTCGTCTGTCACCTCAGGGATGCTGAACAGCTGCTTGCTGAGGCAGACCTGAGGGGGCAGCTTGAGGATCCTCTCTAGGACCTCCTCGTCGCTGTCGGGGGGCTCCACCTTGCACAACTGCAGGGGGGGGGCCGCGCGGGAACAGGAAAGCCGACGGTGACGTTGTTTATTGAAATACAAAGGGTGAAGACGAACCGTAAGGAGAGCCAGTGATGTGGAAAAGAAGGAAGAAGAATGAAAAGAATCTCCGTCACAAATGGACAAAAACACACTTGGACGAAAAAATGGCCATTTAAACTAAAAGCAAAGATAGAAAATAAAGGTCTAAGTACAGATGGCCAACATTCTTTTACCCTGTTGACTCCAATTGCGTAGCCTCTGGCCTGTGCCGTGCAGTGTTCAGAGTAAAGGTCCTCCTCTTCCTCCTCCAGTATGTCGGACAGATCTGATCGGCTGTTGTCTGCGTGGTAATCAGTGGACGAGTCCACCAGCGCTCTGCCGTGCGTCTGCCAAAAACAATCCAAACCAACAAAACGAAGGTCAGCCATCGAAGAAAATTTCCGGATTGAACTTTCGCCATCACTTTTCTTCAAATACAAAATGTTCAGATGCAAAAACAACACGACGTTTGTGACCTCATGGCATCACAAACAACTTTCAATCAAAACTTTGTCGTTGATGTTAAGAAATATTTGGGGACTGCCCCAAACTGAAAGCGTTCTGGAGGTGTATTCAGTCTTCAATAAGCTCAGTTTTTAACACCCATTTTGAGGCCTTATATTTAGGTCACATTACTTTTTTAAAAAAAAATCTAGGCGAGAGATAAAGTTAATGCAATTGCTTCTGGTGGCAAGTAAAAAGACCATCACCAGGAGATGGCTCGCTCAGACCCCACCTACTCTAGATAGATATTTAGGATGGAAAAATTGACCTTCCAGCTAAAACAAGACAAATTTTACCAAATCTGAAACAAATGGATTTTATTTATAACTCCAATGAGAGCAGATTTTTTTATGATACTTACTTGGAACTACTTTTGTTTTTCTCTCTTTTAAATTTACTGACGGTTATTATGTATGTTTTTGCAGTAGCTACAGTGGGCAACCCCCAGGTTCTTATTTGTTGGTTCACTGTTCTTGTGAAATGCTTGACTCACTCATAATTTAAGTTGTATCAACGTTCTCTACAACTAAGTATCCAATACATCTAACTGGTCCATGCTTAAGGAGGAGGAAGTTTGCTGTTTTCCTCAGAGTGCAGGATAGCAGGACTTAAACAAAAAATGGAAGTACTTTTATCTGTATTACCTTTAATTCTGCTGTACTGTGCAGAGGAATTTCCCCTGGATTCAGCAGCGATGATATCATGCACACAATGAGCTCAGCGTAAGTGAACTGATTCCCTTGGAAAAGAGGTTTTTAACCTCAATGGGACTTTCCTGGTAAAATAAAGGTTGAATAAAAAAAAAGAGAAGAAATCAGGGCTGACCTGCTTTGTCTTGGAGTGTGTGGGCTCCTGCCTCAAGAACTCCTCGATGGACACCAAGCGGGTGTTCTCTTGCTCCTCGTCCACCTCAGAGTCGAGCGGTGAGGTGGAAGGAGGTCGTAGGAGGTTGGTGTCCTGAGGGTTGAGCAGGTCCGTGATGGGAGCTATGGGCGGGCTGGGGATTCGCTCAGGTGTCCCGAGTTTGGCACAGGGGTCCTCGATGAACTCTGTGATGGATGGGAAGGGTCGGATCATGCCGGGGCTGTCTGTGTCTCTCTGTGGCTCCAACACTGCTGCTGCTGCTGCTGCTGCTGCTGGTGGTGGTGCTGGTGATGGTAACTGCACAGGCGCTGGTGCTGGTAATGCTGATGGTTGAGGTGCTGATGTGGAAGGCGATGTCACAAGGACCTGTTGTGGAAGACGATGGAGACAAAACTTATGAAAAACATTCACCTCTAATTTTGTCAGTGTCACAAGGGAATGTCACAAATTGATCATGTGCCTCACTCGACCAATCACATGTAAGTTCCTGCACATAAATGACATACCATTTTCTTTCAGGCCATGCTCTGATGAAGACCATCAGGCCAAAACATTAGCATGTGGTTTGACATGGCCAAATAAACTGGTGCAATAGCAGACCCGTCCTCAAGATTTGCGTGTGCTACCTCCTTGCTTATGGACATTGAAGTGGATTTTGGTTTAACACCCCAGCACAAAGTCAGCACAAGGTCAAGTTGGCACAACTGGACTTGAAGATGTTTTGCCTCTCATCCAAATGGCTTCGTCAGTTCTGAACTGAAGAAGACAAAACTGAAGAAGCCTTTTGGTTGAGGGAGGAAATGTCTTCAAGATCGCAAGAACAAGTCCAGTTGCCCCAACTTGACCCTTTTACTTTAAAATGACCTGGATGACTGAGAACCTTCACAGATGAGTGAGACTGGGCTACATACACGCACCATGTCCGTAAAATTGCTAAACACGCTTTTCCGACGAAGAAATTGGTGCACAACAAAGCCAACCGAGTCATAGCCTCATGTGTCTATAAGGAAAAAGAAGTGGACAGTTACCGCTGGAGGTACGGCGGAGACGACTGGCAGAGTGGCCTCGCACGCAGCCAAGGCAGCTTCGGAGGAGGGGTTGGCCCAGGCGTTCACGTACGAGACAGAAGAGAGACAGTCCTCCGAGAGAAGAGCACGAGCAGGCTTGGCAGCAGCCTCGGCGGCGAGGCCAGTGTTGTGAGAGTCTGATGGCAAAGAGTTGGGCAGCGTGGAGACTTTGGCAGCGCAGTTCCCATAGGACGGCGATAGCGGCGGCGGTGGCGGCGACGGCAGCAGGTTAGTGGGGGTGGGGCAGGGCAGGGGCGCTGGCACGGCTGGGGTGGGCGGGGCCGGACCCGCCATGATGGCGGGCAGCTTGGAGGGCACGTGGACGGGGAAGGAGTCGCAGGACTCGCCGTGGGCGGAGGTGGTGCGGACGGTGAGCTCCTGAGCAGACTGCAGGGACTGGATCTGGGAAGGGCCCAGCAGGGCGCTGCCGGCCGTAGGGGACGAGACCTCCAGCACCTGGATAGATAGAGAGATAGATAGATAGTTAGATAGATAGTTAGATAGATTAGCAGGTAGATAGAGAGATAGAGAGGTAGATAGGTAGATATGTAGGTAGATAGATAGATAGATAGGTAGAGAGATATGTAGGTAGATAGATAGATAGAGACAGACAGGTAGATAGATAGATAGATAGATAGATGGATAGATAGGTAAATAGATAGATAGAGACAGTCAGACAGACAGGTAGATAGATAGAGAGATAGACAGACAGGTAGATAGATAGATAGATAGATGGATAAATAGGTAAATAGATAGATAGAGACAGTCAGACAGATAGACAGGTAGATATATTGATAGAGAGATAGACAGACAGGGAGGTAGATACACAGACAGACAGGTAGATAGATCGAGATAGACATATAGGTAGGTAGATACACAGACAGACAGACAGGTAGATAGACAGATAGAGAGATAGACAGACAGATAGAATGAAATTCAGTTTCTCAGCTGCACAAAACAGTCATCAGCAATGAAATGTGCATTGATAGTAAAAGAATAATTAAGTTAAAAACACGCAAAATAAATCAGTAGACACACTGAGCCTCATCAAGACTCGGTAACGTGTGACCATACGAGCTTCAACCAGGGAAAACAGTGGCGAGTTCTTGCCTTTTTCTTGTCAGCGTAGATGGTGTAGCCAGTGACACGGACGCCGTTGGAGGTCCCGGTGGCATCGATGGTGACCGGCAACCAGCTGATCAGGGCGATTCCTGGGGACGGACCGTGCTCCAGCTGGACGTCCAAGGGAGGATCAGGAGGACCTGCAGACCATCAGAGAGTCAAACCCGAGACGGTGGCCGCAGGGATTGTAAAACACTCAACCGCAGGAAATATGAAGGGGTTCTAACGTTGTTGAAGACATGAGCTCTTATTTCTACCACAGAAAGAAATGCTGTCTATAATAACTACTGATAAAGGAAAAAACAAACTTAGAAACCATATACCTGCAGTCCCGGACTGTTGGCATGAAACTTAAGCAAATTTGAACGATCATTTTGAGAAATGTCACAATAAAGCATCTCTTTAAAAACTATGCATGCAAGAAACAATGTTTGAAGCAGCACAAAGACTCATATGATGCAAAAAAAAAAACCACACATGAGTCTACTCTAAAAATTCAATATAAATCATTTTAAAAACACTGTGTCACTTCTGACCTTGTTCTTTCAACTCAAAATTTCTGCTTTTTAAAACCTATTTCCCATAAAATGAAAAGTGAAGCAGTCTGATAGTGGCACTATAAGATGAAGAAATGGTAACAAAAGCTTCCTTTTCTCAGAAATCATCAGATCAGAAGCTGTGGTGAGAGACTGAGGTCCTATCCTCTTTGAGGCACGAGTGTTGGAGAATGTATGAGCTGCTCAGAAGGATGCTTTCATGGTTGTCTTGTATTGCAGAGTCACCGCTCAGTAGTACAAGAGCGTTCAGCATTAACTACCACAGTAGTGCTGTTCTGATCAGCAATGCATTTAATTTTGTACATATAATGGATGAGATTAAAAAGAAAACTGAAGGCAGTTACGCAAACATCTTCTCACATTCAGTTTCACCTCATTTATGGCCTTTCATGTGCATTTATTCCTTGTTGAAAAATACATCTGTACAGTTTAAATGTTGCCCTGTACTGTAAAGGATCAAAATTACCTTCTGAAGGCAGAAGAAGAAAACTTTGTGACAAGAACAATATATCTGTAATCTGGCTCGGTTTTTAAAAACCTGCTTCGCTCGACATTGCCCTCACAACTTGCTGTAATATTTCCTCCGGCCACACTCTCCCAGGAGCTGGACAGAAACGGGGATGAATTTCACAAATAACAAATGTGGATTAACCCTTCCGGATCACAATCACAATGGAGGCCCAAGTCGGTCATAATCCCAGAGGACCAATCAGTTATTTATGGCCGGTTGAGCGAGATGGTAAAAACAAGGGAGTTGTTGCTGGCAGTGCAATGGAGCGCAACAAAAACACTACTGTTGGCCACATACAAGCTCAAAACGGCTTCCTGTTTATGTTGCATCTGACAACCTATTGTGTGAACGTTGTCAGGTCAAACTGGGTGGAAACCAAGGCAGATGGAAGTCCAAGGCCAGGATTTAAATAAAGTATTAATGCTATGTTGACTGGCTACATACACGTCACCTTTTCAGTGGATAAACTCTAATGCAGGCATGGGAAAACTACGGCCTGGGGGCCATATGTGGCCCGTTCAGCTTTTCAATCCGGCCCACTTGAAGAAACTATATTAATAGTCAGTAAGTCATAAAATAGCTGTAATTCATCCATTTTTCAGTGTTTTCAGAGTCATTTCAATTAAGAGCTAAATACTGTGGGGCTTCAAAGACACATATTTTGTTGTAACTTTGCTTTGGTTCATTTTCAATTGACATTAAGGCACATGTTTTCTACCATCCATCTGCTGCTGCTCCGGCCCCTCTGTCACATTTTAGAACCCACTGTGGCCCACCAGTCAAAAAGTTTGTCCACCCCTGGTCTAAAGTATGATTTTACTTTATCGTCCATGTGCTATATCCAACAGAATTAGAAGAAGAGCCTGGATGGATCTGTAGACGAGGTTGACACAACAAAAACAATTGAAGGGAGGCAAAAAACCACCCCTGGATGCTGACCTGCTGTCAGGGTGGTGAAGGTGATGGTGGCGCTCCGTTGCTCCCGGCGCTCGGCCGGCAGCTCCCAGGGCGTGCGGTGCGGCCGCGCCTCCACCTTGACCGTGTACTGCAGGCTGGGCGAGAGGTCGTTGAGGCACAGCGAGTAGCAGCCGGCCTTCACCAGCTCGCACTCCTCCTCGTTCAAGGACACGATGTGCACGTAGTTGCTGTTGCTGGGCAGCCAGGTCAGGTTGGCGGAGGTGGCGGTGATGCGCTCGGCGCGCAGCTGCGTGGGCGCCACGCTGACGTCGCGGCCCACCAGCAGGCTGCAGCGCAGCTGCTCCGACAGACCCCGCTCCGTCAGGCTCTGCACGGACACGCGGTAGGCCTTGAGGTGCACGTCCAGCCGCTCCAGCACGGCTTTGGTCTGCGAGCCGAAGGGCACGTTGAGCCGCAGCTCCTGGTCCACGTACACGTTGTAGCTCCACACGTTGCCCCAGCCGGCCGGCACCAGCGGCGGGTCCCAGCCGATGATGATGCTCTTGGCCAGCTGCTTGATGAGGGTGAGCTTCCGCGGGTAAGGCACGATGTCCACTCCCACCTCCTCCAGGTCCAGGTCCAGGCCGTTGGTGAGGGGGGCCGGGACGGCCAAGGCCGATGCTGGGGCGGCGGAGGCGGGGCCAGGGGCGTGGCCAGGGGCGGGGCCAGAGGCCTCCGGCCGCTCCGAGGCGCCGCCGACGCCGCCCGTGTGGAGGTGATGCTGGTGGCTGGCACTGTGCAGGCTGCTGTCTAGCAGGGAGTTGTGGGACACGTCCCCGCCTCCCGGGTGGTGAGCGCCCATGACGTCGTCGTCCGACACCCGTTCCACGAAGTTAGAGGGGACCAGCCCTCTCCGTCCGTCCATCAGTTCACCTGCGCAGAGCAGAGGAGGCTCGAGTATTCACATTCTGGACTCAACTTATATAAGTAAAAGAACTCTTTTATTCAAGTAGAAGTAAGAATGTCAAGGTTCTGAAATGCATTTTCGTAAAAAGTTAAAAAATATATATATTTTTTTGACATTATTGAAACAATGCATTAGTTGATAGTTTTGCAAAAATGAAAAAGACTGAACTGACCTAAAATCTTGCATTTACATCTGGATCATTTTAACCACTTTGCTATTCTAAATACCATAGTATTTTCTTTCTTTTTCAACTGCAGCACAATCAAACCGCAATCACATAGTTATCACCAGTGAGCTGGATGTTTACACTTTTAATAACAATAACCAATGTTATTTTCAACATTTTTATTTTCTCGGTACTGAAAACGTATATTGAACAGTGACTCTAAAAGTACTCTTTTACTCAGTACTCTAAAATAACATTTCTCTAAAATATGGTCCACTTTTATATTGAACTACACAACCACATAGTTTCATACTTTGAACAGAATCTGTAGAAAAGTAACAAACATGTTTTTCCAATGTAAGGATTAGAAAGTACATATCTGTGTGTACAAAGTAGGGCGTGGAAGTGAAAAGTTATGAGAAAAGGAAATACTCAAGTTGTTTGTTGTTACTTCCCACCTCTGGTGGTAAAAACCAAAAAACAGGAAGTGGAGTCTGTAGAAGGAAACAAATCTACTCCAGGTTCACCTTCATAGAAGCCGTCGTCGTCCATGTCTCCGTACACGTAGATGTATTCTCCAGCGGTCAGGGGCAGTTCCACCTCGGGGTTGTCGTTAGGGCCGTCATAGGGATTGTAGCTGGTGACAATTGAGACGCTGTGTCATATTTGAGAAATTCTGACCACAGAGCGAGTGTCTTTTGCCGAAGTTGACAGCTCACCTGTATCTTGCGATGAAAACCTGAAGCTTTGCTGCGCCCCGGCTGGCGGTGTAAGGGGCGGGGGCGATGTCGATGTCCAGCTCCTCCACTTCGCTGGCCGTGTCCACCTGAGGACATCACCCAGGCCACAGGATAAACACAACATTTTCTTCCCCAAAACTATCCATGTTTCACTGTAAGCGTTACCTCGCTTTACATTGACATCCAGTGTACTCCAACTGCAAATTATGAACTATAATTCAGAGAATCGTGCGAACAAATGAGCCCCTCTTCAGAGTTTGATTTCTGTTTGCTAGGTAGACCCAATAAAACACAAGAGTTGGTGTATTTATAGCTCCCTGAGAAGACCTTTTTAAAGATAATCACTTACAACCACTACCATATAACCTTTATAATCCACTGTGAAGGATTATCTCACTAAATATGAGCTTTATTGAGCTGTGCGCAGACGAGTGACGAGATCAAAAGACCACCAGCAGCACGTCTGCCCGGTGAGGGACTTGCTGCCTCGCAGCCTAACAAAAACCCTCATTCATAGAGTCTGCTGTTAGCAGAGGGAGCTTTGGCATATTCAACTACCGTTTGTACTCGTGTGAGATGACAGGAGTCGGGGGAGGAGGGGTTAAGGAGGGCTTTTTAATCCATCAAATCCACAACAATCAATGTGACCGTGCATTGCTGATTTAGTAATCTTGATGAGCGTGGTCTTCCTGTGGGACAAAGAAGGCAGGGGAGCTGCCGGCGATGGAGCCCTGCTTTTTCAACCCCCTTCCAAAAAACACAGCAACCACATGCTACAAGCTAGCATTGGCGATAAATACTTACTGGCATGGACTAGAACAAGTGGTAGAAAGCCACTAGCAGTAACACAGAAACGGTCCAGTGGGTAAAATCTTTAAAGAAGGCCAGTATTTAAGGTGGTTCGCCTGACCGCGTGTTTCGTCTTCAGAGCAGTGTCGAGCACTGGGCTTCCTTAAAAAATGGTGCCGCAAGATGGCAGCTAACTAGGAGCAAGACCCTTGCTCTATGTATTTATAGAGTAGGACACTGTTATTAATGTATTTATGGGGAGTGTGTTAAGCTTTCACCAATGTAACCATCATAAATCAAGCTAAGTTTTACAAACTGGACTTTTAAACCTATTCTAAAATATAGATTATAAGAGATCAAAACTCTCACAAGATCTGAAAAGTTAACAAAAGCTGTTTAATTTTATTTATTATATATATTATTTTTTAGTCATCTGTTCTGCTTCTATGAACCTGCTTATAATACAGGTTTGCAAAACATACAAATGGAATTTAGACTTGGACTTTTATAATTCTCACAAGTCAAACAACTATAATAAGATAGTAAAAAAAAATGGTTCCATGACTCCAACTGAGCAGCTCATCATTACCGGCATATTAACCTTGTTGGTGGCCATTTACCATTTCAGCTCAGTAAAGAGCAACAGTGTGACGGTGCTAACAGCACGTCATTGACGGTTGAGTCGTTCACCTCGTGCGTGGGGCTGGACTTGTGCGGACTGAGGTGGGTGTCGGACTTGGGGGTGAGGTGCGCCGTCTCCGACTTGCTGGAGGTGGAGCCCGACTTGCTGACGCTGATGGTGGGCAGCTCCCTGTGCTTGGTGATGGGGGAGCGCTCCACCCTGGACAGCCCCGCCGCGTGAGGGGTGGCGCCCATCCGCAGTGCGGCGGCCACATCTGATGGGAGAGGATAATAAATAATCCAGGACTTTTCAAACGGAGAGGCGGAGCCCCCCCCACACACACACACACACACACACACACACACACACACACACACACACACACACACACACACACACACACACACACACACACACACACACACACACACACACACAGTCGCCGGTTAACCTGGTGGAATCCACCAGTGGGAAGGTGGGCGAGGTCACTGGTTGACATGCAGGAGGCTCAAGGTCGAACCAGGCTGATTAAACAGAGGTGGGAGGTGGAGTGGGTGGGGGAGGGGAGGCGGAGGAAAAAAAAAAATCCTTCCTCCATCTGTCTGAGGTTAGAGGTCACACTACCTTTTGGCAACGTGTGTCACACGAGCCGCCGCTAAGGTGCTTAACTGGGTGGTTTCACACTCGGAGCCCGTGAGCTCGGGACCCTGTGGGCGTTTGACGGGCGAGCGGCGCACGCAGCGGTGGAGACCGTGCAGTGGGATGAGGGGGTTGACACATGCCATGCTTTTATGACGGTGTCCAACACACACAGCATGAGTGACGGCGGGCGGGGGGGTCGTTACCCTCGGGGCAGGAGAAAGTGTCTCCTCCCTCGAGACTCCAGAAGGCTATTTCACCCAGGGACACCATGTCCAGGGAGCCCCCAGCGCAGTCTAGAAACAGCGCACAAGACAGCTTCAAGACGGCGGCGCGGGAGCAGAGGTCGCTTTGCTCCGATGTCGATTAGAAAACACATTCACGTGTCAGGTTTCAATAATGATGCAGGCCTAATCACCTAATGAAGGTTCTGCAGAGGTGTTCTTTTTAAATGAGGGTCAGTTCCACTTGGTACAGCATGATTTCAAGAAGACTTACAAGGCTCATATTATTCAGTTTCTAATTTTACACTAAGGTCTCATAATATATATATTAAAAAAATATAGAAAACAGAAGCATCAAAAATTCAAGCCCGAGCCAAGTTCCCCTTCACCAGCGTTTTCCAACAATAATTCCCAACTCTAGTGTGTCAGTGACCATCCCAGAAGTGAGAAAAGTCCATTCTTTATTTCTACTGCTTGCTCAGCTTTTTAGTGTCGCAGCAGCTCTGGAAGTTCTGATTCCAAAAAGGGAAGTAGATTACTGATAGTTATTCCAGTGTACTGACAACGCTGCACCGTTCGCTCTTCTTTCTGAGACCATGAGGCTACTTTGTTTTTGGACCCTTCCTAATGTGTGAAAGATTCAACAAAGCTTTAACAGGTAGCTAAAATTATGGTTTTATTTGTAGGAACAGAAGGACAAATTTTGCTTTTCATCTGGTAAAAAGAGTAGTTTGGATAATAGTGCGGGGCTGCTCTATGCAGATTTGAAAAATATTTTATTAATTCTTCGATTCATGTTTGGTTTTCCACGAAACAGTTGACAACAGTTGACACTATATTCTTCACTCTTCACGTTCTTTAGTGTTTACCTTAAATTAGCTAACACACACATTTCAGGGCGAGTTAAAGTCAAGAAATCCAGTATCTTTGACAGGAAGTAAGACAAATGATAAAAGAACATATTGCTAGCCCTTCAGAAGCTGCTAACTATGCTCCTCACCTCGCTCGGTGGTCAGGCCCACACCGTTGGTCAGAACAGAGAGACCAGGGTTGTTGAGGAGGTTGGAGCCAGCCAGGTCCACCTTTGACGCCTGCAGTCGGAACTTCTCCAACTCCTGGGACAGTAGGCCAAACTGTTCGCTCTGGCTGCGACATTTCTCTTCCAGATCTCGTACCTTTGACTGCACACGCACAGGGAGAATGTGGATAAAGCGATATCAGAAATTTCTTTCTTCTTCTTCTTCTTTTTTTTTTTTTAACATCAAACAGAATAATCCAGCTTGCATGTGTTAATGTGATTTGGCATTTTCCCAATAGCTGTATGTTGGTGCATTATACCAAATTACCAAAACTGTATTTGTGTTTTAAAGTGAATTTGAGAATATTTACATCTGTCCTGTGTCATAGGCCATTGCATTGACCAGCACAGGAAACACTCAGCAGTGCTTTCCTGATGCTTCTTTCTGCATTTTTTGATCAATGCTTGTAGCAGAATTGAACAGAATTCTTCTGATGAAGATTAAAAGCTGGTCCGTCATTTGCTGAGGTGTAAATGTAGCTAAGCAAACTCCCTAAACTGAACTGAACAGATGTTTCAGGACCTGGTCAATAGCTTATGATACAGTCCTGACACCTTTTCACAAACATAAACCAATAATGATTCAGTTACGCTCAGTGACTTCCATATATTAGCTCATGGCTGTGTTGTACATGTACTGTGCGATTCAACAGAAAAGGACACAGCCTGACAGCTATGCCTATATATGCCTATATACGATACTCAGGAAGTCATCCCACAAATACAAATTCAAATTTAATCTAACTGACGAAGAAATCATGACACAAAAAAAGGGGAAAGATTTTGCACCGCAAACAAACACTCAAAGACTGAAGAACGAAGGGAGTACAGGCAGATTATTCTTGGTAGGACTGGGTAGCAAGAGATGAAGCATGAGCTGGACAGTTAGCAAGGGTTTCAAAAAGCCACGTATTTCGCGTTACATTTTCTAAACGGGCGTGGTTTAGAAATGGTTGAGTTATTTGTGAGAACACGACAAAGCTTTGTGTCAGCCTCAATGAGTTTCTATATGAGGCCAATTTCACTTCAGGTTGCGGTCGGCGTTTCCTGGCAGGCAGGTTTTGACAAAAGTCTCCACTCGAGGCTGTCGCTACATTTCCTGTCTCAACTGAGCTTTAGAAATCAATCTTATCAAGTTACAATGAGCGGAGATCAGCAGCCTTCGCCAGAGGTCCAATTTTTGTCTGTTAACCAGACACTTAAGACCACGGAAGACACACAAACTGTTATTTGTCCTTGTCTGATTAATGTTAGCACAATCCTGAAGTAGCCAAAAGGTGAATTAGCAGGAAAAAAACCTCAGCCGCTAACAAAACATTTATTAAATCAATTGCAAAACTGGGGGGTTACAATAACAGGGGTCTAGGAAGCGAGTGTACAAGGGAAAAAGAAAGAGTTTTTTTTTTTTTGTTCCAGGAAGTCGGCCAATACCTGCATGCAGTCCAGCGTACTCTGGTTAGCACAGAGGTACACAAAGGAAACACAGAGGTCAACATGCTTAAGAAACAATTATTATGGCAAAGACAAAACTATTAATAAAGAGAAACACAGCAGTCTGAAAACAGGCTGGCAGGGAAAATTCTAAAAGGAGCAGCTGGAATCGCCGGCGTCCACATGTTTTTGAACCTCAACCTTCGAATAATTACTCTTGGGAAATGTTGTGAACGGCTAACAAGAAAAGGCGAGTCGACCGAGCAGCAAAGTTCAGGTTCTTTAAAGGGAAAAAAAAAAGTCAACAATGCTGTGGGTTAAAATAGTGAAAAAGAGCGAGGTGGGGAAAGGAACAAACAGGCATTTATAGAGAAAGCAGCAGCAACTATACTCTACCAGCTCCCTCTGCAACACAAGCTGAGTCAAATCCTAAAATAAAGTACACACTTGATTTAGAAACAAACTCATCACAGAATACAGCCTGCAATAATAACACAGAGGGCTTAAATGTTTCTTGGCAAGCTCATTGTTGGTGCTTTTAGAAGAAATTTCAAATAACTCCTAGCCAATCAGACGGCTGGACACTAAAGATGTCATTGACAGGCCGGATTTATCTTGATACCAAAGTGTGTTCTATGCACACACACTGAGAACAAGGCCAACACCGCACAGGAGAGAGGAGCCATCTGTTTGGCTCTCGGCCCATGAAGTGCCACAAAAAATACAAAATCATCTTTTGCAGCAGGAGAAGAGGCTATTGCACTGTAGGCCAACCAGTACATTAAATAGGTTATCATTTGGGTTTGTGATTGAGACAGCAGGGGAGAAAATAAACATGATTTTATCTGCTTAGACAGGAAGTCTGAGTTTGAGAGAGAAGCACTGAGGAAGTTAGTCACGTATCTCTCTTCTATCAGTGCGGTGGCCGAATGATTTGGGCTTCTTTGTCTTTTGTGATCAAACAACAAAAACACCTGCAATTTGCTGCTTTGTTGTGTCACTCTGGGTTCATAACAGCAACTTGGAGCTTGTTCATATGTGTAATTAAAGGGTTCGGAGTTGAGGGGACAAAAGGATAAAAGTTATTTTGTTTGCCTAATAATGACATTGGTGTAGTTCACACTTACCTCCAGCATCTGAACCACCCCTTCATGCTCCCTCTTCGCAAATAACTGGGCCTGGATGGTGCAAAAGACATGAAAGTCAAGGTGAGCTGGGTTGCTTGCCTGTGAAAATCTAATCGGCTATGTTGAGAGTGCATCATTGCTGCTGAAAGGTTGCCTCCTGCTGGACAAAATCCTCAATTTCTTGAACTACCGCTCAAAGAAGCCTTATTTACTAAAGGTTTGTGAGCAAAAAACTGAACCTCAACATCATTTGACGCGCTGATTAATGATGAAACTGATCTACTGAGGGGGCGCAATGAGGGTTGCGACCATCACACGGACAAAATAACACACAGAGTCTCTTTAGCACTTTTGGCTTCATGAAAGTGTAGATACATACTGACAAAACACGCAAACATTTAGTTGCTGATAGATTATTCAGCAGGCAAACTGTGATCCACCACTAAAGCCACCCGTCAAGGGGCCTTTGATAGTTGGACAGCAGAAGCATACAGATTGCGAGGCTGTGAACCTGTCACTTGCAGTCACTCTGCTGTCCCATGTTCTTTCCGGTGGAAAGCGGGACGGGTCGCAACGTCCGCCTTTAAATGGGCCGGTCTCAACCACTTTTGCGCATGTAGGCAATTACGCATGCAATCGTTGTACATCACCCTCGACACGCAAACCAACAAGAAGTACACACTATAAGCGTGCGCAAGCAGTTGAGCGCAGCTTCTTTGGGATCTTGGTAAATCAGCCCTCTAGCGGCTCCAGGTTTGACACTCAGGAGTTGAGGCTGAGCCAAGTTACATCCTTCCAGAGATGATTTGTCAAGAGTTGACGGTTGGTGTTTGTCTCTCTTTGTTGGTCCTCTTATGACTGGCAAGTTGTCCTGGGTGTCACCCTGCCTTTGCCCTAATCAGTCAGCACAGGCTTCAGACCCCCTGAGACATTGAGTGGTGCAGTCCAGTGACAGGAAATGGAAGGTTTTGATTTGTATCACAACAGATGACATTTTCATTTTTTGGTCTATTTATTAATATCATTTGATATACAAAACTATGAAGGAAGATGCCTGACAAATGTAAGGACTTTTCTCACTTTATCTTGTACCTTTTGGGCAAAGCTTATGTCCATCCATCCATCCATCCATCCATCCAACCGCTTGATTATCAAAGTTTGCGTCATTGTTATAGGAGACTTGGCAGTGGGTTTGAGGCCCTGACCCGAGAGCCTTCACTCAGGTGGAACAAAAACTTTAACTTGAGGCACCCTGGAAGCATTCTGATTAGATGTTCAAATCAACTAGCCTATAGAAAACCAGCCACTGGGCTCATGTG
The DNA here is from genome assembly GCA_009823395.1 of Thamnaconus septentrionalis. Classification (NCBI taxonomy): domain Eukaryota; kingdom Metazoa; phylum Chordata; class Actinopteri; order Tetraodontiformes; family Monacanthidae; genus Thamnaconus; species Thamnaconus septentrionalis. The sequence continues at coordinate 8,577,584 of CM020504.1, forward strand.
GACTGCAAGAAGTACCATAGCATCTCTACTTTGATCTCCTCAGGCCTCATCTTAAAGGTCAAGCCACATGACCACAGGAGCAGGTCAAAATGAAGACACGATGGCAAAATGAGAACGAAGCTCTTTCTTTACCACAGTGGTCAGGTGTAGTTCCTGGATCTACTCAGGAACAAGAATCTGTGATACTTGACCTATTCGCATTGATTCAACAACAGCCATGGCCTCTGGTGTTTAGATCTTCATCTCATCCACATCTCACTCAGCCAACACAAGTGCATTTTCTGCAAAACGCACACACAGTCCTGAGGCCCAAGTTGGACAGGATGGTTCTCTACTAACAGGATGACTCCTCTCGAGCAGACAAACACAACAGTTAGCCACAGACGGACTGCTCTTTTCAAAGTTATCGTACTCTTGCAATTCACTTTGATTTCTCAACTCTGGTTTTGACTCAGCTGGTCTCTTTCCTTTTTTTACAAGCTTTGTTAGGTTTGTCATGCCGCTGTCAATCAACGATGGCCTTCCTCTTGATAAGTAGCATCAGATGATGGGAAAAAAAATAAAATAAATCATGCAATGTAACGTGATATGACAAATGTTTGGTTTTAGTTATCCAATGATCCATGTCATCAGATCACCGAACTCCTACCAGGAATCAGACTGATGAAGTTCAATGGCTAATGTTCTGTACCAGGTACAAGAGAGGGAGGGTTCCTTACCCGCTGTAGTCGTTTGATTTCATCCTGTTTGAACTTAAGGATAGCCAGTGCCTGCTCATGTTCCAATTCCAGCTGCTGCCTTCGCTCGGCGACCTCACGCATATGCTGTTCAGGGAGAAAAGACGTGTTGGTCAGGAGGCGACACCACCGTCCACATGCGGAGAGCAGTCATGAGCTGGCGCTACCTTTAGGACCTGCTCTAGGTTCTCCAGTTTGGCACGGAGTCTCTGGTTCTCCTCGAGAACTGAATTGTGTTGAGCGGTCACTTCAGAGAGATCTTCCCTCAGCTCCTCATTCTCAGCCAAAGTCTGGCGAAACCACAAAAAACAACAACGACGGCTATGAATTGAGTTGTACACGACGGAGGAAGATAAGAAGCTCAACACCGACCTGGTCGAGCAGCTGTGCCTTCCTCCTGAGGAGATCTGCCTCCTCCTTCAATTGCTCATTTTTGCCGCGCTCATCCTCAAGCTGGCTCTCCTGTTCCCCAAAACCACAAGACATTGGTCAGATCAAGCGGAGTCATTGTTACAGCATGTCACTACAGTGATCTTAATCCCGACTGGAACACTGCCAGAGAGCATGCGTGGAAGAAGGAAGATCGCTCACCAAATCCAGGCATCTCTTCCGTCGTTTCTTTACTTCATGCTCAAGGTTTTCACATTCTTTTCTCTTTTTGCTCAGCTCGCTTTCCTGAAACAAACACACAAGGAACCAGTAAAAATCAAAATTAATCAATATATCAGACCTAAAAAAATGCTTAGGCTGTACAGTCATTTCTATATGATAAGGATTTACGGTGTGTGAGCCAGTGTAGAAAAGAACTGCTGCCTTATCTATACTGACCTCTGTTTGAATTGCAGCGAGGTAATACAAAGCTTTGCATTCTTTAATTATTCTAAATGCAGCTTACATTCAGGAGCAGCGGAGGAAAAAAAAAATCAGCTTATTTCAGCATAGCCACAGTGCCTCAATCAAGCATTACCACGGCGGCTGTGGGGGGGGGGGTAGATGAGCTAATTGCAGACCACCGACAGCTGACTGGAAGAGATAGTGCACTCTCACCAGTGATGGCACAGCAAGACAATAATGATAATTGAAGTGCAATCTGCTGTCTGAGTCAAATGATTGTCTCTCAGTCGCAGCTTTAATAGCCTGAATAATTGTTATTCAAGCCTGACTGTCGTTCTGCTGCAGCGTCACTGTTACTTGGAGTGCGAGCAAAACTGCTGGCTTGGGAGTTAAAGGGGCTACACACAACCGGCAAAGGCGCGTCACGATTCAATTACTGGAATGATATAAAAAATTAATGAGACGTTCAGAGGATAACAAAAAACAAATGAACAAAATAACACACAATTAAACCACCAGGGTGAAAATTACGTATTAAGTCTTTAGTTGTCCATGGCGACACTACAACAATGTTACAATCAAGTGGCTTATCATCCATTTCAAAACAATCTAATTTTGATGTTTTTAAGATTTGTTCTGCCAGACTGGTGACGACTATCACCTGCTGTCCCACATTATTGTTCTGAGAAGAACAGAAATATTAAACATATTCAGATCAAACTTTTTAATGCAAGTTTGTCTGACTTAAGGTTCAGATTTAATATTTTAGCAAATGATAAAAAACGCAGCTACAAAAAAGCCAAAGAATCCAGTTTCATTTAGTTAAAAGAACAATTTCCTCGCTCCATTTAGCATTTTTTCACAGTTTAAGTGAACAGAAGCAGCCAGCAGCACCACTTCCTCTACACACCTGTCTGATGACAGATAGATACATGAGTAGCGTTTAAAAAAAAACTAGGATGAACACTGCATTAATGGATACAAATTAATGTCATGCATACACAATATTTGCAAATTGGTCTGGTAATAATAATAATAATAATAATAATAATAATAATAATAATAATAATAATAATAAAAAAAAACCTATATTCTGTTAGTGGTCCTATGTCCTGACAGAGAAGGTCAATTCAGAGCTGAGAGAGTGTATGGTCTGTTTAAGCTCTCAGACCCCCTTGTACAATCAGCAAGGGCAATGTGCCACTGTTCTGTTTCCAAGGGACACGGTCGTAATAATCCTGGCATTATATAACAAATCTGTAGCTTTCAAACCATAGTTTTTGCTGCAGTGGCACTAAGTTGGGAGTCACAGCACAGGACTCAAGCTTTGGTTCCACGTGGAAGTGTGCACGACAGAGCCATCAAAATGAATTTGGGCCCACCGTGTTAATACTAAAAGCTGTGTTTCACTTATCCGCGCTTGCCTGAGACGTCAATCATCAATGTTGACACGGCAGAATTTGGTTGAGTGCAATGCGAACCTACGTAACAGCAGAAGCAACAAACACAACACCCACCCGTCCATCCATCTTCTATAACCGCTTGCTCCAACAGACGACCACAACTGTGAGCGCGGGTGGAAGGTGGATGGATGGATGCTACTATTCACATGGGAAACATCATCTCACCAGAAAATTAAGGTGCTGCTCTTCTGTGCGTTGCTCCTGTGGGACGGGGGACGGGCTAAGGCCCGGTAGGGGCGTCACTTGCACCCCCGGCTCCTTCTCCTCTCCGGGAGTGTCCTCACACCTGGGTGGAGCTTCATCTAAACCCACACACGGGGTCTCTCCAACAACCTGAAAGGGGATTAAGAATCCAGTTACGTCTCCAGAACCCACAGTGTCTTTGGTGCGTTTACTAAATGAGGGGTACGCTTCATTTGGTACATGGACACTGCTGAGAACTAGCACTACTTTCTCTCTGTGGGGACAGAGGAGGTTAATGACTTAAACTGTAGACTAACACTTGACATTACACCCCCCACTGCGGGCGGGGGATTAGTGACAAGCCTCCTTCCCAGTGGTCTACAATCAATGAGTAATCCAGGGGGAATCCCTCCAGCCTGCAACATGACTAGGAGACATTAGCAGGATCTCTGTCCTTTCCAATTAGGCAGGAGGGTTGTGACGAGAGCGACTCTCTGTCCGCTACCTTTCTTTCTTTTTTTTTATTTTTTGACCAATTGCTGTTGTAAATTTAACTCAGCTATTAATGTGCGACCCCCGACCCCCACTGACCCCAACGGGAATCCTGGTGGTGCCATACTGGTACTGGTTAAAAGGTTAAGAGTTGGGAATCGGTTTCTAATTTTAGAGCAAACCTACTAATGCTCGGAGAAGAACTGTGCTAGTGCACTCAAGGCCATGACCCAATAACAGGATCAAAGGCTGCAGGGTGGCGGCTGGGAGGGTCTCATTAAGACACGTCACTCTAAAGTTCAGAGGCCTACGCAGTCCTTGAAGTCCCAAAACATAATAGCGTACAACTTCCATGGGAACATTTAACCTTAAATAATCTCTGATCAACTTTTTTCTTGAGCCACGCAATGCAAAGTTAAACAGACATGCCAGTAAAAATAATGGCTGTATAAAGGCAAAAGTGACATGTTATTTCTAGCCTGGGGCTCAATCAATATGACACCCCCTTGAATACAATGTTTAACCATATTCGGGTGCTATCATTCAACGTTACGCCGCACGATTCCTTCTTGTTGTCAGCACCTTGACGATGCTGCAACCGCAGATGAAAAATGCAGAGTAAATACTTGCTGCTGCCAGTAGCTTCAAATACTACTGCAAGCTGTGGGGACACAGCCAGAAATGGACTGGCAGCTGGTGTCTGCCGCCAAAGGACTAAATGCCACAAACAGAAACTGCTGTCATAAAAATACAGCTACCAGCTGAGTTTCCTTCACATTATGCAGATCTGGTGACGTCCAAGTCACAGGATACAAATCTAAAAAAATAAATAGATAAATAAAATTGTCCCAATTTTTTTTTTTTTTTTTTTGACAGGAACTCTGCATTAAGATTCAGTACCTATGTTGACAATGCTGACATGCTGTTTGTGACCCTACAAATCATATTACTATGTATTAATTTGCACTACATATGAACAAACCTCAAACTGCGTGTGGAGCCAATGGGGGACTTGTGAGGCCGACTATCATAATTACTGTTATTGATGATGTGGAAGGAATAACCAAAATGTGACCATATGTTATTATCTGCCATTTGATGTTTATGTTCATCTTTGAAACTAAGGCTAAGATTTACGCTTCCAAAGGAACCCTTTGAGAATACAAATACAAAGAGAAAACAAAGACGTAACTCTTGGGAGTCATCAAGACATGACAATGCTGCGGGCTGGCGAGCTCTCTTTTGGCAGAGGAGTCTCTGTATTTTTAGGAACCACGAACAACTAAAAGTAGAATGGCATTAGCAGTCTGGCAGCTGAGGAAGACAATGCTTCCTAGCAGCGTGCCAAAAACAACAGCAACCACTGCCCTTTTACGCTCCAGTTATACAGTACTTAAACATACTGCATGAAAAATGTAGTTTTTCCTGTGAGCAAAAAGTTGTAATTAGTTTTCACCGAGTATGTGCACACCCTCAATATGAGGGGAGACAACAACAGCTCAGCACCCAGTCAGTGGCACGCCTCTGGAATGAAGCGAGTCCCTGGTTTATCTTTTGGATTGGAGAACAGATGGTGTCACTCGTGGTGACGACGGGCCTGCAGGAGGCACTAATTCCGTTGGCCACCATACAAAAACTGTGCACAGGAAGCAGGGCTGTGTCCCGTTGGTGGCCATTAAATGTCCCTGACGGCTGCTGGAGTGCTAGACGGACGTTCCCCCCAGCGAGCCCAGCAGCAGTCCTGGCGACATGCAACTCTATATCTGGTCTAGTATGCTTAAAGCACTTGTGACCCCTAATTAGCTTGTAGCACTTCATTCCCAGTGAGAGGACAGGCTTAAGGACGGCCACTGCTACAATCTGGCACCGGGGTTGGAATCACACTCCAGAGTCAGTAGAAGGAGTAGGCACTATGGGAGTAGGGGGACAATTTAAACAAACTGCATATTTTTTGTTTATTTGTCGTCATCGTTGTTATCAGCAGCTCTGCTATTCTGTTGTAATATTTAACCCAGGAGTAGCAACCTAATGAAGGGCAACAAATACCTTGTGTCTGTGTGTTTAAGAGGATATGTGTTTTCATCTGACTACACAATGACAATATATTACATCAGTTTGCTGTCACTCTGCAGGTCACAACCCTCAAACCAACAATCCTTTCCGCAAGGCCAACGCAAGCGCTCACAATGATGAGTTCAGGGCAAATATGAACAGTGCTCGGGCAACGTGTGATATAATTCTGACATGGTTTTGATGAACGAGCACAGGGGGAGAATATTATATAATGACCTACCCCTACCTTTTTTTTTTTTTTTTTTTTACAATAATATGAGGAATAAAGGGACAGTCATAGAGAGCATTAGACTGCGGCTTAGGCTTTTATGAATCGGTTCAATGGTTTATGTGCCAGCAGACTAACCTCACAAAAAAATAGTTTGACCCAGCATGTGCACATCTTTGGTCTCAGTGCAGTTTTTTTGTTCTCTCTACTCACATGGATTTGTTGGGGGAGGCAAAAGAAACATAGCAGAGTGAAATGTTTGTGGAGTCATGCATTGTGTTATTTTGCTGATGCTTTAAATACAAGAAGGTGGTAATTCCTTGGTAACAAAAGAAACAACAAGGTTTCTCTGTAATTTCGACCACCCTTATAAATAAGGGAGGAGATTGTTTATCATACTTATTGCATTGTTAGAAACGGGACCTGGAAGAACAGACTCATAATGGGGGTAAAGAAAATCAGATAAAACACTATTGCACGTGGTCTTTTTGTAGAGCCACAGTGAAAATTGAATATCATACAAATGTCATTCTCATGGATAATAAGCAGAAGCTACTCTTGCTAAAAAAAAAGGTTTAATAAGAACCAGTGAGCCAGTGGAGTAAGTCATTTTTAGGATTCTGTTTAAGTAAGACACATTGACTCAATTTTGATGGGTTATTGAAAATTAGCGCACTCTGTGTGCATTTGTGAGGAGTTGTCAATGAACAACCCATGCAACAGTCTTCACAGGACATTCATGTAAATGTTAAATGCTTGAAAAGTTTGAATTTATTACCATTATAGTCATAAAGTAAGTGAAAAATATGTACAAAGAAAAGCAAAATACCTTAAGTAACTTCAAAAAACTGTACCATATTGTGATGACTTTCACAGTTCAAATTGTTAAATGTTCTCATTTAACAACAATGTAGGATGTTTTTATCTAGTAAAACAAACATTAAAGGTGAACACAGAAAAAACTTGTTTAAGACAAGTTCAAATTAAGTGAGTGAGTGTTTTCACTGTGCGTGCATTTACCATTTCCACTGGCCATTCACAGTAGAAGACAAATAAACTTTGTTTCTTTAGATGATTGCACAGCAGGAATAGAGCTGGTTGGCTCCATAAGTAGATGACATACTGTATATCTCAATGAGCCAACTACAGTTATTTCAGAATCCTTACAATATGGGAAGATTTAGACAACAGTAACAGTGAGACAACATTTCCCAGAGAGCATCAGGGTTCTTTAGCAACAGCTGCGACATGAAACAGCCTTGTTTGAAGTCGTGGTCCCTACATGTCTTTCAATCGGGTGGGCTCCAGAATTCACACAGTGAGGTGTCACTGTGTGCACTTCAGACTGATGCAGTCGATCCATACAAAAGGATCAAGTACACCTTGGGCCCATGCGTACTAAAGCAGGGCCCGATCCCATTCAGCATGCCCTGAACGCCATAAGCACATTGGTGTAATCCCTGCAGACTACTGAAACGGGTAACTGGATCACTTCTTTTAAAAGCACCTTAATGGATTGGCCTGGCTGTTGATTTTCTTTTTAATACACAGCATATCGATACCCCCCCCTACTTGCGCACTATGCCGCCCTCTCTTTCAGTGGGCCTGTCCAAATTCTGGATCTATACGGAGGCTCCGAAATATGGCTGTTACAAAACACATTGACGACTGGCTACCCTTGACTCAGTCTCACGCACATCCCGTCTCTCCATCTTGCCAGACACTTGCAGTTTATCATGAACTGGGTTGAATCCATTCAAGTAATGAAACAAAAACCCGAGAAGAACAACGGCTACGTAAAAATTCTCCTGGAGGTTTGGATGCTAACAAGCAGCTTTAGATCATACTATCAATGTTTTAGGTGACCAAATGGTTATAAGGTGCGCACAAATGCAGCAGTCACCACTTAGAACCAACTGACACGCTCCTTAAGTAATCGTGACACCAATTAGGTTGCAGTGCTGAAACTCAACTTTGAGATTCCAGCACAGCTTCCGTCCCCTCGAGCGGACACATTCATGCGTGTGGCCAGAGGGATCAGGCGGTGGACCGCTGACAGCTCGGCACAACGACAAGAAAAAGTGGGAAGATGACCTACCCCCTCGGTGTGATCTGTGGCAGCGTCAAGCCTTCCCTCGGCCTGCTAGCTATCCAGGGCAGGGTGAGATAGAAAAAGTCTTGGTGCGGCCGGAGTCTTACCTACCACCCAAAACCCTCTCACCGCTGCCACAGCAACAGAGAGCGGATTACTGGACTGTACCATTCTGTTGTTAGAGGGGATTAGAGTTCACACAACATGGCCCCTTTCTGGGTGCGCGCGTGCTACTGGGTGTGCGTGTGTGTGCGTCCCGCAAGCGGGAGATTACCACAATCGGCATTCTCGTTTGAGCTCCGCAGTGAGAGAAACTGACTTTACCACACAGGAGTTTTAAAATTCAGACACATGCGATGGAGTGTCGGTAGCTTATATGATGATGACGATGATGATGATGATGATGATGATGATGATGAGGAAGAAACTACATGATTAAAGTCCACCACTCATGTGGAAGCAGCCTTTTCCTTTTACAGATGTATAATCGCTAAATCTAACAGCACAAATAACAATGATTCTGCATTCTGTAATCATCCATATGTTTATTTTATGTGTGCATTGCTTTCATGTTTTATATTTTTAAATGCATGAGGCCACCTGAATGGCAAAGAGCATTTTCTAAGAACTGCATAGAGAGAAGATCAGTATTAAATGCAGAGAGGATCAGAGTGCGGGACTTTGGGATCTTTGATCAGGCCCAAGTTCAAGACAGGGAATCATCTCATTATGGCTTGTGGGAGATTAGTATCGGGCTCCAACGATAAGCTATTATATAAGAGAGTAATGCAGCGTCCACGCCAACATAAATATACACTATCTGTCAGGGAAACACTGCAAGCTACACCGTACATTCATTAAAAAAACACACATATACATATGTGAACTGCACTGATACAGCATTACCATTGTCAGCTTCAAGATGTGGAAAAAAACCCATCACACTATCCTCAACTGAACTCTGCAGCAGCTCATCAGTTTTAATTGAGGCTGAGATATTTGCATAATTCAAATGCATGCTCTCGATCAACAAGGATGAAATATGACTTGCAACTTTAAACAGCACTTCTCATCAGTTTCAGTGCAGGCAGAGACGGGCCAATCACTTATGCCAAGACTAAATCACTCAGCATTTTTATGTGAGATTGTTTTTGTTTTTTTTTTTTTTTTTTAATATATATTTTTTCTTTTTGAGGGTGACTGTACCTTTTGTTCCCCTTCGTCCACCTCTTCAATTACTTCACACTTCTCGGGGCCACTGGGGTCGGGACTGTGGTTGTCCTGCTGCCTGCATGATGTGACTGATAGCTGCCTCTGCAGTCGCAGCACCTCCTTCTGCGACTCCCTGAGGAGCCTCTCAAATTCCCCTCTGCCAGATGGAAGAGGGAAGTCCTGCAGAGGCAGGCAGGGCAATGGCATAATTCATTTAAAACATATTTGGCTTAATTTTACTTTAAAAAAACAACAAAACACACACACACAGGATGACACAAAACAAATGAATGAATGAATGAAAAGCTTATATTATAAAGTTATATAAACAATTGTGTATTTTCGTAGGATTATAGAAAATAATTTTGAAATTATTTTGAGGACGAAAAGGGAATATATACTACATTACACTGTTAGACAAAAGTCCAATTCAATTTTTTTTTCTTGTCACCCTGTCAATGCACACTTCCACTAGGACAGAGAACAGCTTTAATTTAATATTTAATATGAATGATGTGTCATTTGACCAACAATTAAAAACAGGCCGTTAAAAGCCGCCTTTTGCTGCACTGTCATCTTGTCCCCCAGCAGTGACGCAGCCTTTAGCAGCATAGCGTCACACAGGCGGACATAATGACTAGTACCGATGTTGTCCAGCAGAGGGAGGGCTTGTGCTGCTATGTCACCGTGGCTGTAATTAAGCGGAGTACCTCCATGATTCGGATGTTGAACGTACCTTGGCGGTGCCCAGCCGTGCCTCCAGCTCTCTGCACTCCTGCTGCAGGGCAGCGATCTCTTTGTCCTTGGACAGTAGAGCGTCGGCGTGGTGGGCGAGGTCCCGAGCTCGCTGACGGGCAAACGCTCGCTTGTACTGTTCCACCGAGCCGGCTCTCATCAGGGACGGGGAATTGACCTGCACAAGAGCGAGAGGGTGAAAAGCGGTATGGATGAATACGACAAGGGTGCATCTGTGAGTATCAGGAGGAACTTGGAGAGACTGGTTACATGACTGAGCTCTTTCACCAGAGTTCCAGAAATAACTGCTGTAGATTTGCTGCGTTGTGTGGGGAAAGCAGTAGCAGTACCGTCCAGCTATGAACAGTGAGCGCAGTCAGGAATGAGTACGTCACTAGAAAGAAGCAGCATTTGAAACGTACAACAGTATCATCACTGTCTACCACTAAAGTTTTCTTTGTTAGTGCAAGCAAAATAAAATAAATAAATAAATAAAAGAAAATGCACTGGTTCAATATAAGCAAACCGCTTCTCCTGCACTCAGGGTCGCTGAGTGCGGCCAATCCCAGCTGTCCTGGGGTGCGAAGGCAGAGCCACACCGTGGACAAGTTGCCAGTTTATTGCAGGCCACAGAAAGACAAACGACCATTCACACTCGCATTCACTCCTACTGACAGTTTGGAGTTGCCAATTCGCATCACGTGCACGTTGTTGGCCTGCGGGAGGAAGCTGGAGTCCTGGGAGACAGCTCACGCAGACGCAGGGAAAACATGAAGGCCCCAGGGAGCGACCCCACAAACCACCATGTCGCCCTTGTGGCAGATTAGAAAGCAGTAAATGTCCTTTGGTGAACAGCAGGAGGTGACAGTGAGGAGAGAAGGTCCCACTCTCAGTCTGGTAAACAGGTGCACACAGACCACACAGCAGCCATGGTGGTCCTAATAATGGTTAACTAGACTAGACCACTGACACTTACACTTAACAACTTAACACTTTACAACTAACACTTAAGTCTTAGTTGTTAAGAATGTATTGTTCAGTTTCCACGAGGAGAGACCGACAAATCTGGGTTGTGGTTAATTAAATGTTACAGAATTCAGTACCTCTTCCTGTTTAAAGCACAAAGCGTAATACCTGTAACACCAAACTGTGGTAATGTTTTTGTTTTCCAATTGTATATTTAAACCTCCCAAAGTAAAGGTTGATGAAGATACTGAATATAGGTTAGGTTCAGTTTGACACGCCCACTGAACACCTCACTGTACTGACAGTTGCCCTTGTGACTGAGATTAAATGCACTGCTTTGATTCTATACTTGAGTGATGAAAAATATGTTTTCAGTTATTCAGTCAATTATTTAAGAAACAATTCTACCATTACCAGAACAAAGTTAGACATTGTGGAAGAAAATGCCTTTAACTATTACTGCAAATAACTGTATGTTTTTGTGTCCTGGAGGAGTAAAGTCATTAAATTGTAATTGTTAACATAATATGATAGTTTAAAATAAAGATGCTTATGGAAGGATTCCTTCATCCACTCAAGGTAAAATCTTGAGTGGATGTCCCATGTTAATCTCCATCTCAATATACTTCCTACAAAAAAAAACAGTTCTTCCAGCCTAAGATGCATTTCACTGTTCAGCAGGGGCCAGGCAGTTTCTAACAAGGCTCCTATTCATCACATACTCATCTCTTCCACTTTAGTTCATCACCGGACGTCATACTGATGTGGTGTTTTGGATACTGGTGCATGTTAATGAGTCTCAGCCAACATATGGGTCAAAGTGTGAGGAAGAAGCAGTTTGGAGGTGTTAATTTGATAGTTTACCACTTTGAGATTGGCCTCCTGCAGTTTGCGAGCCCTCTCCTCCAGCCTCTTAGCCAGAACAGCCAGCTCTGTGTTCTTTCTCCTCAGCCGCCTGACCTTCTCCTCCGTCTCTGGGGCGCTGCTCTTCCGCTACACTCAAAGGGAATAAATATTGTCATCAGACAATGCCTCTGGTGAAAAATCAAACAACAAAACTGCAGCTCACAGCAGATATTCAGGAAGGTCTGTAAACGCTTTGGAGGAGGTCCTAAAATAACAAAATCAAACTTTGCTTAAACAATGATTAACTTATTTACTTGTATCCTGAATTCCTTGGAAAAGAGACAACAGCAAGTAACAGCAATCGGCTGAACAGCAAACATTCTAAAATGACTGTTTAGCTTTTTGCTGTTCACCCGGCCTTGTTTCTGTGAAGCCTTTAGTCGAAACAACAAGCTCAGTTATTTTTAGTCTTACCAGCAGGACATTCTCCTCCCTCAGTGCGGTACAAGTCTTCTCCAGCTCATCCAGAGCGCGCAGGAGTTCAGAGTTCTGACGCACCAGGAACCCGTAGTCTGTGCCAATCTGGGGGGCGACAAAGAGAAATTATATAGTTCATGTCTTTCTGTTTCCTTTTGGACAAAAGCTGCACAAGAAAAAAAGTCTTCGCAAGGGATTTAGTTGCAGAGGAGCCCCCCGATGCGGCCTGCTATTGTTTACACAGCGCTATCTAATGCATCAGATGGATGACAGCTCCACTGAAAAGGCTTTTCATTAGGCCGTCTCAATCAGTCTACCACCGCCACTCAAGAGTTATTATAACACACTCCGTCAGCCTTAGAGGGAAGAGAGCTGTGCTCTCATATTGAGCTGTGGAATGAAAGAAGGAGCTTGACCCCCCCCTCCAGAAATCAAGGAGCTCAATCAATCTTTTAAATGTCACTGGGTTGATAGCATGCAGTCAAATGTGAAGTAAGCTGTAGTTGTGAGCTAATCATTTTCTGAAAAGACCCTCCAATCATTGGTCCCCCCGTCTGACATTGCAAACAGCCACATTCTCTGAAGAGCCAAAAAACGGCCATATTCCAAAAACATCATTGAGGCCATTACACACCCGACATCATCTGTTTGAACTGTTACCCTCTCCATCAAATCCAGAACCTCCAGACTCACAAACAACTTTTTCCATGTCATAACTGCATTAAATAAACCATGACCTGCTCCCTCTTGCACATGAGCACCTGGATGCTCTGCACTTTAAATCCTGTATTTTAAATTGTTCTGAAAAGTACAATGACAATAAATGCTTTCAATTCAATTCAATTCAATTCAATTCCTGAAACCCGAAGTGGCAGAGATTAAAATGTTGAGCTTCTCTTCAGCAGTGATCAGGATGGATGGGACCGGGGAAGGAGCACATCAGAGGGATGATGGATGATAGATGAGTCAGAGAGACAGAGATGCCAGACTGAGATGGTTTGGGCAGGTATAGAGGAGGCAGGGGAGGGCTAGATGGAGGCAGATGATTGGCTGTGGCCACCACTAAAGGGAGCAGACAAAAGGAAAAGCTGACGACTGATGATGCTCAGGTCATGTGTGAGTCAGAAGTGATGACCAACTCTCAGAAGATGAAGCTGATCATGAAGTGAGAAGCACTTAAAAGCTTCCCCCTCATTAGCTGGTTATGTTGTGCACACTCGGTGGGGAAACAAAGCGTCCATCCATAGTGGATGTGTCAGAGAGTCAATGTGGTAATCACGTCTTTTGGTGTTTGGTTATCAAAGTCGAGGAAACCTCAGAGTGGTGGAAACCTCCAGTTTGCTTTCCTATGAATAGAAAACGAGGCTCCCTCGGCTCGGCCGGAGTGACGCTCTTAATAAATTGTGGGGCGATGAGAGTTGTGGGATTAATGAGAGGAAAGCCCGAGAGGAGACCTGACACACATCACTGTGAAGGCTGCGGCGGAAGCAGGACATATTTGGTGGAACCGACAAGCTGCAGGTAAAGGGAGAACTCGTCTGGGGGAGACCACTGAGAGCTGCTACACTTGAAGAGGGCAGCGTTCCATCAACAATCACTGTAGAACGCAATGTTATGAATGTGACATTAGTGCCGTGAGGCATGTGTTGTTGTTTTTTTAAACTATGATTTTATCAGTTATGTTTTACTCGTATTTATTGCTTAACATTTTATTTATTTATTTAAATTTAATTAGTTCTTTTAGATTTTAGAGATCTATGAGATCTATGCACCAAAGCAAGACAAAATTTTGCTGTACTTAATTGTAGAATGAAAATAAAGGAATTCAATGCAATTCAATTCAATTCAAACTGTGATCATCTTGTTTGAGATACCAGATACAACATCCACTAGTAAATGGAGAAAGCAGGAAGTGTCTGGTGTTTACTAGAGCAGCTATCTCAGATAGCTCCTCACGTATGATAACCGACGTGCTTCCAGTCACCAGTCTGCTTCTAGTGGTGTTGTCGTCAAGACTGCACCAACCGAGACATTAACAGGAGAGTATTTAGACCAAGGCATTGGGAGATTGAGGCCAGGACTGCATGTATCAAAGAAAAATAGCAACAGAAAAAATTACCAGTATCATTTTTATTATATAGAAGCAAACATTTCAAGTTTGCTTCTATATAAATTGAACAGCAACATTTCTTTTCAGCGAGGTGCATTTCAATAATTTCTTTGACATTTTGCTGCTTAGAACTAATAAAAAAACAAAAAAAACCAACAACCTTTACTTCATAAAATTTGAAACATAAATCAACTATAAATAAGGGGGCTTGTCTCTCTGGGTGTCACAAACAGAAAAACCAGGCAGCAGCTGGATTCTTGACAGTTATTACTTGTCATTGCAGAGCTGGCTGAGTCTCAAGCGATCTTGATCAATCCAGAGTCCACCCAGTCCAAGACCAAGACAAGACCCTTAAAAAGTGGTCTCAAGACCGGTCTTGAGACCAAGACCAATCTCGAGCGCTGCAACACTAGCTTCCAGTCTCTTCATGATATTCATGGCACGAATGACCAACCTGAAAGCCAAACACACCACTCACATACTCCAACAAACAGTGGGACGTCGCCGTCGCGCCAAACCGACGCAGACCAAGACGCATCTGGCCGTCAGCGTGTGAGATTATGTCGTCTTGGTAACTGCGGACGAGCAGTGATCTAGAGGCTCCCCAGAGAGTCTTTAATGTCACCATAAGTCATGACTAATGACCAGCTGTTTACTAAACAAGCAGCTGAGGCCCCCATGTGTTTGTCTTCCAACGTTTAATGCTGCAAAGGTGATACTAGAAGTGACTGAAAGTGAAGCTGGGAGGCGGTGCCAGAGAGACCATTAGGTTTTTTTGAGGGTATCAGTTTAACGGGTTGGCAGTCAGTTTAACGCCTGATCCGGCGAGGGCAATCGTTAGCTTTGCGGTAATCACCGCCTTGCAGTTGTGCATCTCAACAAACCTGACAAGTTGCAGTTTTCAGTCTTCCTGCAGACTCTTTTAATGAACATTAAGCAGTCACGTAAAGGTATTTTTTTAATTATTATTCTGAATAAAATGATGTGCTTTCACAGAAAATGTCTCACCTTGCACAAAAATTTGTCACAGTTTCTGCTAGGCCATAACTTCAGTTCAAGTGAAGCCTTCAATACACTTTGCACACTTGTCAGCAACATTTGGCACATCTTTAAATGAAATGCTTGATACTAAGGTAAAAAAAGATCATTTTTTGTGAAAAGTGAAAAATACCACATCATCCTAATCTTGGCCCCAGAGATGACACTTTGATATTAAATGCCAGTGTTTTTGGCCATGGATGATGTATGCATGTATGTTTGCAAATTAGTGACGTGTGTTAAAGTGTAGTCACAAAATTCAACAAAAAAATCTATACATGGCACCTAACAATAAAAAAAAATGTATAAAATATGAGTTATCAAAGACAATACATGGCTTACATTTATTGTCAAGTGGCAAAAAAACAACAACAGATGAGTGAGACACAAACCAGCGCAGTTAAAATCCAATTTTTCAAATGACTTCTTTGGTTTAAAAGGGCACCAAATGTGTCTGCATGTGTCTGTTTTCTGCAATATAATATACCTGTTTGGTTAGAATCATCAGTTACCAGCACCAGAGCAGAAACACCTGCGGGAATAATTAGAGCCTTACTTTCACACCCAACCAGAGATGCAGTGCTGCGCCTCATTATGCAGCAACACTTCAAAGAGGGAAAGTGTTGGCTTTTTGATGAGCGTGTGTGTCCTTGAGATGTATTTGGTCATCAGTTCCAGGGCTCAAACAGTCCCAGTGTCCCTGTTTTCCTCTCAGAAGGATGATGCTACAGTCAAATCAATCACTTCAGAGGAAGGCCAACCAGGGTGAACTGAGCCTCCGGCTGGCGCCATTACTATTCTAATCAACTTGGAGACTGTCCATGTCTTCAAATCGTTTGCTGGGATTTGCATAGAAAATACAGCAGGGGCTGCACTTATCTGGTATAGCTAGCAAGCTAGCTGGATAGCTTCTTCTCCCTTAGTAACAAAAACACGAGCATTTTGCCATTCAGGGAGCCCTTCTAACTCCCAGAAGAGGAGGAAGGTAGTCATGCAGCGTGGAGCCAAAATGCCTTTCAATCATTTGTTAAAATTGTTGGTACAGCAGAACAAACAGGACTAATACAACAACACCCACTTTATCAAATTCTCACAAGGCTCAAGGTTCTGTCAAGTCAATATTAAATATTTTTTATTATTACCATAAATCTGTTCCTGAAGTTATTCATTGTTTATGGGTATCACATACTGTACACTTGAATAGAATGTCTGTCATTAGGCTCACACTGGAAATATTACAGCAATCTTTATATTCTGCTAATTCTGGGTTCGCTGTGATCATTTTTTAATGTAAATTTGTCAGTTTTGTAGTCTTGCTGAAGTGGTTTAATCTGATTTTCTTGCCCACCTCATACAAGCAAGAAGCTCAGTGAGATTTTACAAAGGAGGACAAAACCAAAGCGAAAGCCTTATATCATTCCTTTCCAAAGTGTCATTGACAATGACGTTTTTTTATTCATCGCACACTTAAGGTGACTATTCCCAAAAGGTGTGAAAGGGATGAACTGTAGAAACACACAGAGAAGAAAAAAAACCCTCAAAGTCATTGTTTGGCAGCACAGCAGGTGGCTACTGATGAAACATATGCTACTGTTGTGAATGGAACTTGAACAATGCAGAGTCATTTTCCTGCAACTGAAAGTATGACAAAGTTTTAGAGGTCAGTCAAAAGAACTTTAAAGAGAAAAGGCACAAGAACCACTTGAGTATTAGCATTACTTGACAGAGCCAGTCATTTTTTTTTTTTTTTTTTTTAATCATCTGAGTCAGCAGTGGTTTGTTTCTCCCCCAGGCGTCTGATTAGAATGGCCCTGAAATCAATCTGCTTACTTTAAGATCTCGTTTTAAGCTCTTTAACAGAAAAGACACACAGGCACCAATACCACAGCGGGGTAGTCACTTAAATGCAAGTTACATATCAAATATATTTGACAAGGAGACTCTGCTTTTCAAGTACACACTTTTGATGTTACATTACCTTGCCAATTAATATTGCAATCAGTCTGACTCACAGCTCTGAGGAAAGAGCCTACATGGCAAGGAAAATAGATTGTTGGTGTGCTTCACTGATGATTTGAAAGCATCACCAAATTGCTTAATTTTTAGACTGGACAAATGTCACTTTATTGAAGGGGTTGCACAATTAAAAAAAAAATAGTAACAAAAAGTGTGCAAAGAGATTAACTGGCTAACATTTAACACCTTTGCATTTATTATCATGTGGTCCAATTGGATCACCCCCCCCCCCCCCCCACCAAAAATACATGCAATATAAGAAACATAGATGAGAGTAAGATGAAGTATTTTGCAATAATATATTTATAAGGACCAAAATTTTACGTGAGCATTAAACCTGCATAGATTTTACATATTTAATCTTAATCTAATATTCATGATGTCTTAGAACCAGATTATCCTTTTGTCTGGAATCCAAGGCCAGCTTTTGTCAGGCGTATGGAAATGTCTACAGTCTGTTTCCACCAAAACCACAACATCAGCGGTCTCAGCTGACAGCCAGAAACCCCCCACAATGGGCCTCTAAGGAGACAACAAGACAAAGGCGCACATACACTCTGGCAAGCACACACACAGACATGTGCTAGATTATCATTTATCTTTTTTTTTTCTTTTTTTTTTGGGGGGGGGGGGGTGGCAGTAGGAGGGGTAAAAATAAAAACTGACTGTGAGGCAAATTGCAAACAGGACACAGCAAACATTTCAGCAAAAGCCAAAGCAATTTGCAAAACAAACAGAGCATGCATTCAAGAAGATATTACATCAATATGCTAATGATTGACACAAAGAGGATAAAAAATTGGAGCTCCTTTGCATTTTGGATAATGTAGATTAAAACGTAGATAAAAAAAAACAATTTTCAGTATAAATACAGGGAGAAATTAAAGAACATCTAAGTGTCAAAGTATATTTTTGCATTATTATATTCCCCACACTGTATCTTGAAGTTGTCAGACACTCCTTTCTAGACAAGTGAAAGAACACGTATGTGCAAGAGTTGTTATCCAGTTAAAAATAGACTCTTCTTCTCTTTTAAGTCTTTTTAAATACACAGTGTCTAAGTGTCTTGCGGCTGAGCTAGTGGCTCAGAGGGCTCTGGGATAGACGGGTGCAATCTGCTGAATGTGGAAATCAGCCTTATTAATCCAGGCCTCGTCTCCTCCCAGCAATAACACAAGGGCCAACCTTCAAACACCAAGTGATATTAACGCCTAAACAGGCTTTAATTAGCAGTAGGGCCAAGAAACATGCCCTGCAGTATATCCACCAGAGAGATATCAATACTAATTGACGTGGGGCAAAATCCATAACTCCATCTCCAACAACATCAGTGGCTTGTTAATGAGTTCTTTTTCAGCAGACAGTTTTTAACTCTTGCCGATGTTTTCTGTACTGCAGTGAAGTTCACGTTCACATTGCAAGGGTGGCTGGAATGCTGTACGCAGGGTTTCTGGATGCTTTGTAGCATTTTAATGTAGCATATTACACTTTTTGCACATTGCAAAATTAAGGCAGCAATATTGAATTGAGTTGGGGGGGGCAAAGCTCATGGAAACCCTATAACAGGAGATTGCACACAAGACATACAAATGTCCTGTAGTGAACACATGAAAAGAGGCACAAACCAGCCTGCAGCCTGGGGGATAGTTTATGAAGAGTGTCTCGCTCCCCACACTCATATATAAGTCATGAAGAACGCCTCTTAAGTGTCTTCTCAAATCCCCCCTGTGTTTTTCACAGCTCACCCCCCTCCCACACATACACACACACACACAGGTACCTGGCGGTGACAGATTAGGGGTCCTTCATATGGTGCTGGAGAACAAAAGGCCGACTCCTCTTCTCCCCCCCCTCCAGGCAGAAAGAAATACACCTCCCACCGCCGACTCCTACACTAATGTCGTCTGCGGCGTGCGAGCGTGTGTGGATGTTTGTTATGGCTTTGTCTGCACCCATGACATTTCATTGTATGTTTGACCGCAGCCCAAATTTAATTTCGCAATGCTCAGCTGTGGTTCAACGCCTTTTCCGATCGAACAAATTCCCACTGAGGCCATGACTGCGGTGAATGGTGAAATGTAACATTCATTATGACAAGAAAATCCATCAGCTTTTCAGCTCTCGTCCGCAACACGCTCGCAAGCATCTTCCGCAGTCGTTAAGCCATTACATTTCCGCCTTGCCGACACCGTCATTAAAATCCACACCAGCACGCCTGCCCCAACACTTTGCCATCTACGAATAAAAAAATGTCATGATCTGTGGACCTCTCTGGGGCTTAATAAGGCCTTAGATGCATGTAAAACAGCTGGGTTTCCAAAAAGTCAAACAGAAGGCAGATTATTCCAGTCTGTGCAGCGTCAGCAGGAATGAAGGGTAGCGACAGAACGTCCCGAGATGAAATCTTTCTCCACGTCCCTCCACAGGCCTCACCGTGAGGAGCATCAAATAATAGAGCCCTTCATTGAGTGATGTTAACTACATAAGCATGCAAACCCTTCAGCCGTTCAGCATTAAATTGACAATGCTTTCATTTGTGCAGATACTGTGGTGTATTTAGTGTGACGATGCCCAGACAGCCAAGATGAGACTGATCACAATGTTAAAAAAAAAAAAAAAAATATTTGCTAAATAAGCCAGTAAAGGATTTCAACTACAAATACAATTTCAAAGCATTCAAGTTTAAACATCACATGCAACACGACGTAAATACATGACACAAGACGTGGTTTTGCATTCTGAAATATCTTTGCTTGATACCTTTGAAACGTCAATCAAGCATAAACATGTAACTGGTCAGGCTCTGGGAGGCCTATATTGGATTATTGGCTGCAACTATGGAGCGGCTGATGTTTCTCCAAAAAGTCCATTTATCCAATTTCATTTCCCTGATTGGCCTGACCACAACAGGCTGCAGCCAGTGCACTCAGTCTGAAATGAAAGTGCATGGGAATAATTAGAAAGGAAAAAAAGGCATCCAGCCAGCCATGCCATGACCTTGTCACCATTCTTTACACTGCCAAAAATCCCCCCCCCCCCCCGGCTCGAGTCCTCCTCATCACCAGGAGCTCACTGATAAAGAGCAGAAAAAAACCCCCAGGATGTGTTCAGTATAGAGACATATTGTACTTGAGCCCTGGAAAGCCCCGTTCCTATACCACACACAAGGTGAAACATCCTCTGGTGTCATTTATTACATCAGAGCTTCAACTGAGTCTATGTTTGTCACTTGCAGAACAAAATGCATTTGTTGTTTGTGTCGAGAACTGGCTGTTGTGTTTGTTCACTGAATATCAATAAGGCTGCCTTGATTCCAAGATCGTACCAGTCGGCAGCACATTTGATTATGTGCATCATAAAAGGCAACAGCAGTTCTCTATTCAAATGATGACTGTTACCGTCCTCCACAGCAATTTGAGCTGCATTCAACACAAAGTTGAAGGCCTGCAGTCATGAAAGGACTGCGTGACATTTCAAAATCAATTACTCAAAATATAAAAGAAGAGAAAAAAGACTTTTATTCTGGAGGCAACAAGCATTTTCTGCGTGGACGGGCCGAAAGGTCACGACTCCTCTAATCTCACTGTAAAGTGTTGGCCAGATAGGGAATTTCGCAGAAGTGTTGAAATCCACTGACAGAGGGGAAAAAACAGGCAGTGTGTGAGTGAGAAATTCCTAATGACAGCTTTTAAAATTATTTCATGTTCATAAAGTCGAGAAATGCCAATGCCTGATTACAATTAATGTTTCCTTCCATCTGACTAGTGCAGAACTGCTTAAGTGCTTCAGGTCATGAGACGAATATAGTGTCGTAACTCACACTGATGAGAACGTCAGCGGGCGATGACAGTAAAATGGCAAATGGGAAGTGGAAATTTTCAGGGCAACCATTTGCAGATTAGAGGTTGGGAGGACAGAGAGAAAGGGAGCGCAAAAACAGAGACGAGAAGCTCCAAGAAAAGAATAAAGACAAAAGGAATAAAAAGAAAGACGGTAGATGGAGTCCATGCAAAATGAATCATCAATGTATCACTGGGAATTTTAATCTTCTCTGCCACAGAAAGCGACACCATCCAGTCGATGCCCCGAGTCACACTCACCAACAGAATATGCATTCTCTGTGCGTCACAGTGCAAAAAAACAATTGTAGAAGTGACTGTGAGCCCCATGCCTGACCCCTGTTCTACAGAGAGCGTCTGCGCAGGCTCCAGTCAGACAGCAGCCAGACAGACAGACAGCGATGTTTGGGCTGAGACGTGGTGAGAGACCAATACTCCAGAGATCTCCCTCACACTGCTCTATCAATTATTCACAAGAAGTGCGAGCCAATAAAGGCCCTACATATGAGCATCCATGGTCTTACGCACCCCCTTGGACAAGAGATGGATCCATGGGTGGGAAAAAAGGCTAAATAAATAATTCATGCTCTCGTGATTATAAAATTGTAAACAAAGTCTTCAATATAAAAATGTCCTGATGACCTGACTGAGCACACTGGCTCACAACAGCTGCATAATGCATAGCATAGGAGTTCATTTTGGCCTTTTTTGTTTTCAATACCTTTCTCCATTTCCTTATATATTTGGAAAACTAATTTTTTTCTTCTTAAAATACTCGACACTTTTGACAGACCTTTTTCCGTCTTCTTCAGAGATATGTCATGCTGATGTCAGTGGATAACTGCCTTGTCATGTACAGTATTTTAAAAAAACAAAAACAATTACCCTATATCTAAGAAAATGGAGAAAATTGCTACATAATGCAGTTAAACAGACCAAAACTATTGAGTTCTCAAAAGGCATTTACTGATTCAGCCTTGTGTAAATCAAACAGATCAAAATGTGTTAAAAACATTAGAAAGCAAAAGTAATCACACATCTCTTCCATCTTTTCTCACTTCTTGCATCACTACCCGTTCCAAATGCAGCCACTGACCATTTATTCCACCCCCCGCCCCCCAGGGTGCAGGACACTGGGAGCAAAAACCACCTTCTAATCACTGTACCACATAACCAGCCCAAACTGGGTACAACAGTACAATGCTGTAAACAGACGGCATTGTAGGCTGAATTAAGAGAGAAAGAAAAATCAAAAACAGTTGCAAGTGTGGGAGTAAGGCAAAATAAAGGTTGGTAAATGCAATCCTGTCGCTCATCAACCCTCTAATCAAACTTGTAAAACATCTGTTTTCAAAGGTAAATGTCAACAACACAAGGTATAATGTTCCTGACTGACCAAGTGAGCGGTCAACATTTTACGTCTGAATGAAGTGTCTTTGAGATGACCATGTGAAATGGATTTCATGAAAGTAACATGCTAAATTTCAGTGCAATCAGGTCTCCTCTGCAGACGCACTGCCCCACTTTCAGTTTCCCATAGGTACAAACTGGGTCAGCAGTGACCTGTAAGACAGTGCAATGCAGACAACCCACGGCAAGAGGCAACAGATCAGCAGCAACACCGCTTGTCCCACTAAGGAGTCCAAAAACATATCCCAAGTTTATGCCAGCTTCCAGTTGTCTCATTTCATCCACATGACTGTTGCTCACTGGATATTTTCTCGTTTTCAAACCATTCTCTCCGGGCCCTGGAGGTGGTTGTGCGGGAAAATCACAGTAGATCAGTGGTTTGCGTCAACTGACATCCAAATAAATGTGAGCATCAGGAGATTTCCAGCGAAGGACTCCACTGTAGTAGGATGGTCAGTGTTATTTGTTCCATTACTGGCTTTGACGCTGGGGCTAATCTGATCAGTATGGGTTGACGGCATCCAGAGTAAGTGCTACCATTGTCTGAATTGGAACTGCAGCTGGAGTTAAGTCTTTTGTGTTGCACAAATGATCCGTTTAGTAGCAGCAGCCTGGTTTTCTCGGGGAAGGATGAGGCAGTCACAATCTTTTATTTATATATATTTAGTGTTTTGTTTTATTGCAAGATAGTTGACCCTCTATAGAAATGCTGTGAATAGCTAAGATTTGTTTAGACACAGAGCTGTGTGATTTCAAGGCAGGCGTAAAAAGGACAAGGGTCAACACTCACAAGTATGGTTATTGCACACTGCTGCGCGCATTTAATGACAATATTAAGATGACTCCTGACTGGAGCCCTGCAAAAGCACAACAACACAAACAACAGCGCCGTCCTTGGTGCTGTTGACAACAAATATACCCCTGTCCCCTCTAGAGGGTGGTTTAAAGTTTTAAATGAGCACTCTGGTGCCCTTTGGCTTGATAGCCAAAAGTGGGCGGGCACTTGTATTTACTGCAAATGCCAGCTGGAATAAACAAGCCCAAATTTTTGGACAGATTTTTTCCAGTGCTACCACAAACCTACCGACACAAAAGGTCTTACAGCGAAAAACATACCTTCCTACTTTTTCCACCAAAAGCCAAAAACATTACTACTATTATTACAATCGCCCAATTCTGACAGAACTTGCACAACGAAGACCCTGTTATACCTCACATTATTGATAAAATGTTGACTTCTTTTTAGAACAGACATTTTTAATAAGGTACAAAATGCGATCATGTGGCACCATATTGCATAACTGCTGCAGGCCGGTCACTGTAGATCACTAAAAATATCACAGTGAAGCTACATCTATACATGCAACAACATAACTATTCAGCATAAACTAAGAGTGAAAGCGCAGTGTTAAAAAACACAGCTGAGAATCAGCAACAGGATAAAATGACCATGCAATTATTTCAAAGGCACACATTTCTGCCAACACAGATCTTCTCCTAAATAGTGTGCTGACAGCTTATTAGGGGGGTTTCTACAACATCACAACTGTGGCAATGGGCCAATAAAGCAGCAGGGGGTGGGCAAAAACAGTGGGCCTTGTAGCCCAAAAATTAGTACCTTGGCTAAATGATGGGTTAGAGTTTCATCTCAGGATAACGATCAGACTACCAAGGCAAACGGACCACTACACTAGCTAACGCATAAAATAGACACAGAAGTACTACACTTTCAGTTAATGTGTGTATGGAGAGCTCATGAGCAGCTCCTGAGCAGACCACAAATTGATTGAGCTGCCTCCACACAGTGTTGAAGGGAAACATTGCAACCGTGTCTGTACAATGCAACAAACCATTGACTCCTTTTTAAGAGGACAACAGTGGATTAGCACTTACTGAAGGAAACTTTATTTTAAAAGTCAGGAGTTATAATTCCATCTATTGCCTTGCAGTGATGTCCCTCAGATGTCACATGGACACCTCAAGCGTCTCTGATTGATTTTCAATTGGCTACCATTAAGTGGATTAAGTGCGCTAACAGGCTATGAAGAGGTGTGAAATTAGGCACAAGGCTGCAACACATTAGTCTGATACCTGCCGACTATCTTTTCCTCTCGTGGCAACAACGTGCATACCAGTGTCAAAATAATGACAACAACTACATCTCACAGATTGAGACCAATCATGAAAAGTATATTCTATACATGACTTTTAACCAAGATTGTAATTCTCTACAGAGTTGTCTTTCATTGAAAATTGAACATCAGCTAATTACTTGTAGACTGCGAGGTGAATCCAACTGCAACTGTACCTCTTAAAGTACACAGACAATGTTTTGAGAATTAATATTACTGGCCAATGAAAACATATAACTGAAAACAGCAAAAGAGGACCGCTTCACTGAAGCTATCATCACCATCCCTTATGTTAAGTTTTAAACTGTAACTATTAATTTGCACTTGTTTTGGCTATATGGACAACTGAGTATTGGCAAAATTTCATATACAGTTAAAAAGCCCCAGCAGTGAAGGTCTTCTACCTCATGGCTGCCTGGTTAGTTCTGTATGCCATTTCCTTTAACAGCATGAAAGGAGGGTATATCTCCCATGACACATGGCATGATGCTATAGGATGTTGTACACCTGTCCATACATTTGTTTAGATGCAAAATTTTGATAGAACAAAATCTTAAACTCATCCAAAACACATGGAAAGGAGACCCCTTCCATGGGACACCATGATCATCTGATGGTGTTTACTAAGTAGAGCTGGCAAAGGAGAGAGGAATCCTCATATGTACTAACAGTCAGGATTCATTTGTATTGTCATAATTATAGTTAGTTGTGTTTGCATTCATTATATAACTTGATTTTCAAAATTCCTCAACCCATTCAAGGGAGACCAAGGCTACGGCTTTAAACTATAAACATGGCGCCATGTGCTGAAATTAATATCATGCCTGCAAAGGTATGCTTTTTAAAAAAATGACAAAGTGTAGCTTATAAATGCTTTGTCACATACCTTGGGGTGAAGAAATGTGCCCCAAACACATGCCTGATATTATTTTTTTTCATATTATCAAATAACACCAACAGTAAAACACTTACTTTGCGCACGCCTTCCACTTCAAATCCATTGAGGTTTGCATAAAGCGAATGGTGCCTTTTTCCCAACAGTGACGTGGTAGTGCCATTGGCTTTGGTGTGGACCGCCTTGTCCGAGGGCTCATTAGACTTATCCTCCTGATCTTCAGCACCCCCCAAGTCCTGAGCTTGTCGATCCAGAGCGTCGGCCACCTCACGGCTCGCCGTCTCTGTGTGTGCCGCCGCGGGCTCCGGCTGCTCGGGCCGGGTGCACAAGTCGTACATCACTCTCTGCCAAAGTCAAACATCGCAAATGGGATCAATGTGACCAAATGGGGTACCTTGCCAAGACCAAGCCATTGCAAGCTTTTCATCTGCTGGAAGGAGAATTACATGGATCAACTGTGGCAGGGCAACTTCAGACGACGTCACCTCACCGTCTTCCTTTCAGTTCATAATCTGGTGAGAATGTCTACACGCTTAATGACATCACCAGTTGGTGTGTCATGATGATTAGTCCCAGATGAACCAGAAGTTGCGAAGCGCTGCCTTTGTCCTCATGCTGCGATGCGTTCCAGGATAGGGGAGCTCCGCGCTGAAAACGTGTTAGATGTTCTCTGCCTCGGCTTTTGAAAGCAATTTGCCGTATGTCACCATCCTTGTAGCACGCGGGGGTTTGTATCTATCGCAGCATAGCACCCAGAATCTCACACACTACACTGGCACACTCTACATGCCTTACCGATCTGTCAGATGAGGGCTTCTCACAGACCTCTTCACAAAAGGAAAAAGGACACAACGATCCGCTGCGCATCCTATATCCCAGGCCCAGCTTGAATGGCAAACCAAAAAAAATAA
Source organism: Thamnaconus septentrionalis (assembly GCA_009823395.1). Taxonomy (NCBI): domain Eukaryota; kingdom Metazoa; phylum Chordata; class Actinopteri; order Tetraodontiformes; family Monacanthidae; genus Thamnaconus; species Thamnaconus septentrionalis. Next base: position 8,604,253 of record CM020504.1, read on the forward strand.
GCAATGAAAAAAAGGGAAAAAAGGAGAACAACCTAACTAACAGGTCTCTTCTCCAATCCCCATTCTGGTCTGGGCCGAGATGTAGGTGGCAAACTGACTCCTCGGCTGGGGGTCCGTGCTCACTGATGCTGCCGCTTCAAAAGGCATTTCATCCAGACGCAGCGGGACTCGACTGGTTTCCTAATCCCATCTTGGTTACAGCGCCGTAAAGGTGAAGAAAAGAGGACGAAGGGAAAAATATGTGTGTGTGTGTGTGTGTGTGTGTGTGTGTGTGTGTGTAAGACAGCCAACGTCGCTGAGAGGAGGGGGCAGGGAGGACTGCCTGCATCGTCCTATCACAAAAAAGCAGGCTTTGAGACGGGGCCCAATCACTATCGCCACTGGGGCTCGTTTCCATAGAGATGACGCTGGAATGATGTTGCCTCCCTATTGATTGTTAGAGAGGCAGTGCACACTGCAACACAGGGAGGCAGTAGGAGGACAGCAGAGGAACAAGTGTCCAGTCCAGGCCAATCCTCATGTTTTACTGCAGTTGAACCCCCGAGGAAATAAATGTCTGCTACTGTGATGGATGTCAGTGATTCTGCCTTGAAATCAGGCACCAAAGAAAAAGGTGCAAAGTTGTGCTTCGAAGAAGCCCCGCAATGTAACACATTTACTTGACAGTTAACCTTAATCCATCTCATTGTTGAGTAAATAAGCGAGGCAGCTTAACAAATCTCCTTGACAAACAGGAGCCATTTGATACAGACAGGAAGGTTAAATCCTCATTTAACCCTGTGGTTTTGTATATTTATATTAAAGCACCAAGGCACATGCAACTCCAGCTAAATTAACCATTATTATGTTTCAACAGCAACATGACAAGTACAATTTTTGCAAAACTATAAAAGCTGTACTCTAAGAGAATTAAAGAGACAAAGACAAAAAAGAAGACATTTTGCCAGGCTCTTCCTCTGTAACTATTAGGATGTGAACTGTTAGAAAAGTTTTAGCAAAAAAAAAGCATTAGCAGGCTAAAGCAGCCCAGAGTGCACTATACTCAATAGCTGAATCCTTGCCAACCTTTAAATGGATGGCAAAATTAGCAGAATGGATGGATGAGTTAAGAGTGAATGAATGTAACAAAGGAAAATTACAGCCACAGTTGCAATATAACAGTCAATGTTGTTGCTTTAAAGGTCACAGTATCAGGGGTTATTGCTCACTTAAAAGAACGATATATGGTTTCATTCAGTGTTTTCCAACCACTGTGCCGCAGCACACTAGTGTACCAGGAGATAATGTCAGGCGTGATGTGAAAAATTATCCAATGTTGCTTAATTGGTCTAAAAAAATAACAATATCATTGGTCAAGTGACTGTGGTTTATAAAGACTGTAGCCTATTTTCCTCATTCAATCCCCCCAGAATATCAGCTATGTGTGCATCTGAACAGGCCCAGGTTTCACACTGAGTATAAATAATTTAAGAGACTATATTGTCATTATTAGGCTAAAAAGTCTCATTTTATCATATTTTTGGTTGGTGGTGTGCCATGGGATTTATTCAATGTAAAAATGTGCCTTTGCTCTAAAAAGGTTAAAAACAAAAAAAAACAAACACCAGTTTAATTAACTGAAGTTTTTGTAACATAATACAGGAATAGTAAAATATAGCTGTAAAATTGAAAACAATATCACAACAAAGTTTAAGTTCAACCCTTGCAGCATTCTATCCCATCCATCCATCCGTTCATCTGTCTGACATGTTGACCTGATTGCTGGTTAATTACAAAATACACAAAAATAATAGTTTCATGTTAAGATGCAAGAATTAATCATAACACTTCCTCTTATAACTAGGCAGCTGGCTTCCACAAGCCTGTCACACCAAACTGCGCATTTACTGTAGTGAGTAAGCCACTCATGCAAAAAGGCAACCAGCCATTTTCTATGACTGCTTCTCCTGCACTCAGGGCCATTGTTGTGCTGGAGCCAAACCCAGCTGTCTGGGAGCGAGGGTGGGGTTAACCCCTGGACAAGTCACCAGTTCATCGCCAGTTCATCACCAGTTCATCACAGGGCAAAATGCAAGATCAAAGTTCAAATGCAAACACAGTATATTTGTTTGAAACAAAGGCCGCATTGAAGCTATTGTTAACTGGCTGATTTGGAGTCGTTTAGCTGATGTGCATGATGCATCCATTCCCATTTGACTTCTCTCTCATGCTCAAAGCTGGTAGATAAAACAGGATGCTTCTGAAAGGCTGTGCAACGGATAGGAAAACAACAATGAGATTTGGCAGGTAGACACTCCCTCATACACGCTCCAGCTTTAATTTATAATTTAATTTCCTCTTTGGGAGAAGTTGATCTAAAATTTAAGAGACCGAAGCACACTGACCTACTTCTGCCACTCCAGGAAGAACAAACAGATGCAGCCCCACATGTTAACCCTGCCTCTCTCCTCCTGCATAATTCTCACACACACGCACACATGTACATACTCCTACCGTCACATTTTTGATAAAATGTATAAAGACGGAACCGAGAGACTCCAAAACTTATGTATCACAAAAATAAAGTTTCTGATTATAGTCTTTGCTGTTACAATTTGTTACCCTGTCGTGGTATAACAATTTATGAATTAATAAGGCAGTATTTTTTTAGCATAGCCCTTTAGTTTGCAGTCCTGTGTGATGTGTTGCACGTAAGGAGACCAATAAACCAGACTGATTTAATGATCAAAGTCTTGTTGTGGTGTTACCTTGTGTTATTAATGGGATGATGATGATGATTTTCGTTGTATACACTAATTGTGGAACAGCTTGCAAGTGTGCAATTATGCATACCTTTAAATGAATGTAATGCAGCAATAAATAATTTCATTATTTTGTGAGTTTTTAGTTGTTGGTTTTTTTCTGGAAATGTGTAGGGTTTGTAAATGTAAATGTGGGTTTGTAACTCACCTCCATGTTTCTGTACGTGCATTTGGAGGGCGTGGTCTCCTCTGACCTGAAGAATTCGGTGCAGTGGGGGGGCTGTTCGTCCCAGCCTGCATGGGTAATGCTGGGAGGGTGACAAATTTTTAGAGAGCCTGTTTGACAGGTGTCCCAGGCTGCGGTGGTAGTGTGGAGGTCAGCTGCTGGAAGGGCACTCCCCAATGGCCCCTCCTGCTGATCTTGTTTGGGTTTCTCCTGCACAGAGTGCAAAGCACTGTGGGATCTTTGCAGCAGGGCTCTGCTGTAGGTTATAAAAGGATGTGGGTGGCAAAAGTTGTGGGCGCCGTCCTCCTGTTTTCTTGAATATTGTTTGAAAATACAGGCAGGGTAGTCTGCTCTTGGTTTCCCCTGCAACACTCTCCCATGGGCTTTGAGCAGGTTGCAAAGGAGGAGAGCCTTCTTGAGCTCCAGTTGCTCCCTGTGACGTAATTTAAACACTGGCTGCTCGCTATTTACCTTCTCATACAACAGCAGCAGGAGCTGCTCCAGCTTTGCATACGTTTGTCCACGGAACAGATGAGCAGAGCCTTTCCCCGTCCACCTGACTTCTCGATGTCGCCCACTCTCTTTGACTCTTGTGGCCTTCGCTGGTAGACAGCGCTGTCTGTCCGAACACCTCTCCTTTTGCCGCCCCTCTCTGGCTGCCAGTTCCTTTAAGGCCCTCTGATGTTCCTCCTCTGCTTCTTCACGCAGGCGCCGGAGCTCCACGCGGAGGCGTCCACAAGCCCGCTGTGTTTGGTCCCTCTCTCCTTCCAAGTCAGCATGTAGCCTCTCCAGTTCTCGTCTGTAGTCCGTCTGGCCCTGGCATGATTTTTCGGATGACAGCGCCAGAGGGTTACCCCGGTCTTTCCTCATGGTGACATGCTCAGAGCACAACATGCAAGGAGAGGGGGCACATTTGCGTCCACAGAAGAAGGACCATGTATCAGAGCTGAGTGCATGAGGATTATGGAGGGGTTAGCAGGCATGCAGCATGCACTTATCACCACAGGTTGCTGGGGAAAAGGCAGAGTGGAGGGTGTGACAGAATGAGAAAAAAATGGTAAGGTACAATGAAAAAAATAGAATAGAAATTAAAAGTTGCACGTGCTGAAATTTCATTTGATAGTCAGTTAACTGTTTTTGTATGAAGTGTTATACAGACATTTTGCTGAGAAAATTACAACAAAAATACGAATTGATGAATAGATGTGAACGTGACACTGAAAGAAGGATAATGTAATGTGCAAATAACTTTAAATAAATTAATTATGGTCTAATATTATTTTAGACATCAGAGCTCATGTTTGATATTTTTAGAAAAGAAAATTCTTCTCTGAAATGGCAAGACCATTTCCCAAACATATCATCGTCCTGTATTTGGACCAGGGAAGACACAGTGAGGGTATTTTTCAGTAGTGCCGAGACATTACACAGAAGACTTTTACAATAGTAAATTTAAGAAAGAAAGAAAGAAAGAAAGAGAGAAAGAAAGAAAGAAAGAAAGAAAGAAAGATGCATAATACAAATCACTAGTATAATATTAATACGTTTAAGGGCGCCTTTCAGGACAGTCAAGGTTACCATACAATCAATCACTGAAACATAATTTGGACCTATATTGAATCAATAAAAGAAAAAACTAACCTTTTAACTCAGCATAATATATGCGTTTGTTGTTTAAAGGGAACGCCATACTTTACTGAACATGCAACAAGTGAATAGTAAAGTAGAAGACAAATGCACCGTTAGCGTCCTCATATAGCTCGTAAGACACCTAATTTAGCGCTGTCCCCATGGACGCGCTGGCTCAGTTCACGTTACACAGGATGGAGACGTCGCTCCGGGGCTAATTAGCTAGCCAAACTCCGAAAACCATTAATTGGTCAAGAGTGGCATGCTAATATGTGCAGCGCAATTTATAAACGTAGAGGTAGTCACCGTAGCACTGTACAACTCCACAAGGTATGTTAGTCGGTACTACTAGTTAGCAAGTGCAGCTAACCGTTTAGTTCTTTAGCAACAACTTGTATTATAACTCACCTCGCAGCAGCCGACGGACTTGTAACTTTACAATAAATGAGCTACGCTCTTTTTCATTTACGTGAATAAGATGGCTTGGAAAAAGACAACTCTTCTAGCGTGACTCAGACAATTAGTTAGTAGTTAAAGGTCCGAGCAGCTATTCAACTTGGGTTTGTTTATCTGTCAGGCACCAGCGTCATATTCGCCGTCCGTGTCCAGCGTCATTGTACTGGTCAGAATAGTGTTGCCTTCAGGGTCTCCAAGGAAATGAAATGCTCCTATCCGTCATCTCCCTTTTATTAGTGTCCTGCTGTCGGTGGATTTTATTTTTATTTTATTTTTTTTTTAATGACGTTCAATCTGTCTCGAGAGGAATAATTCGCGAATATTTTTCTGCATGTCTGTTTGAAATGGTACCTGATCAGATGTTTGTTATAATTTTTAAACAAATTAAACTAAGAGAGTCTAGAGTACCAGAATGACAAGACGATGAAGGCAACACAACGATTGCGCGTAATCAACGTTTGTACAATGATGACCACTAGTGGACAGAAACTGTAAGTGCATAGTTTAGACGTTTGCCTTTTTGTGCACTCAGATTAGAGGAACATTCATCAGTCAGAATTAACATGACAACCAGTCATTAAATACATAAAATTGTTGATTGCCTGTAAAATGACTTCCAACGTGTGGAGTGCTACATTTCTGTTTCATTTACACTTCACACTAAGCCTCTAATGTTACTTTATTTTATTTTATTTTATTTTATTTTATTTTATTTTATTTTATTTTATTTTATTTTATTTTATTTTATTTTATTTTTATTTTATTTTTTAACATTTGTGACATAAATGTCAGGTTCCAGACAAAGTTTCATTATCTCTCTAACATTCCAAAAATGAACATGACGTGCTTTCAACAAACACAGAGGGAAAAGGAGGTAGAGATAGAGCAACTGGCCTGCATTCAAAACTACTTGTCCAAAGACACAGGGCAAGCACAAAATGTAGACGAATAAGAAAGACGATGAAGAGAAGGAGATAAATTGATTGCCGTGAATTCATGCAGTCAGCCAAGCTAATCAGGAAGGAGGTGACACTGGTGTGGCAGGCAAGGGGATGATTGGAATGCAGACATGTGTCAACATGACATACTGTCACCAGCCATTTTTTCCCCATTTTGTTATTTAATAGATAGAGTGTCACATCATATTTAAATTGTCTTTCCGTTACATTTTAGTGAATTTAAAATGATGACTATGACTATCCCTGCGTCGTCATTGTTGAGGAAATGATCAGCAGAAATGCACTGTTAAATGTATTGGTGTCTGGCTGTCAAATTCAAAGCAATGTACAGCACATACTGTAAGAGATGAACCATGCCATCCCTGACTATTGGGTGGCATTTACAGGTGAAGAGATGGAGCCTTTTTTGAACTTGGAATTCTATAGTAGCGTTGAAGCGTTCCTCACAGGCTGTGTTCACTCTGTGTGGGGAGACAGAGGAGCAGATTTACACTGCTTAGCGATACCAGGTTGCACTTGTGCAGCTCCCAGTCCCAGTCTCATCACGTGTAGCAGGCAGTTGGGAAGAAGCAGAGCAAGGGCGGCAGAAGGAGGGCAAACTTGCCGCAAAAGAGTCCCCAAGCTTGCTGCCTCCTTAATCATTCAACACAGCTCTAATCTAACTAAGAATATATTCTCCCATCTATGTCCCTCTGTATAAAAAAGCAGTATGACTTCTTGTCTGTGCTGTTTAGGGCTGAGACACGTTTCTTGCAGGATTCAAACAGCTGCGTCGCTTCCGTCTGAATGACATTTGGTTGATGTTACCATATTCATCACATCACAGCTTTGCAATACTAAATATTGCTTGTTGAAATTTACCTAAATTTTACCTTTTAAATTGCTGATTGTTTATGTCTTTGTCATACTGTTGCAAAGTCTCTATTTCCACATTACATACGTTGATGCAATATGCAGTGTGTTCCAGGATTTTCAGTTTTCAAACATTGTAGGCCCACCCAGCAGGTAGAAACCTTTAACAAACAAACAAGCAAAAACAAAAAAATATCTTTGCAAAATGAAAATAACATTTTAACAACAAACCAAAAGGATGCTCATGCTTTGCACGAAACAGCTTTTTCGCCGGTACCAACTGATAACAGCTCACTAGATGGTAGTTTGCCAGTGAAAGCAACTTAGTATTTCTAGTGGCAAAGGGGAAAAGTTGCACAGCATCATCAGTACGACTAATATATCAATAATATAATATAATAATAATAATAATAATAATAATAATAATAATAATAATAATAATAATAATAATAATAATAATAATAATAAGCATGAGCATCCTTTTGGTTTTTGCAGCTTGTGGAGTTGAATGTAGAGTAATTCTAAGCTTTTCAGCCAGGCATTGCAAAGCGCCTTTTGTGTACTATGTTATTTTCATTTTGCAAAGATATTTTTTGGTTTTTGCTTGTTGTTTGTTAAAGGTTCCTACCTGCTGGGTGGGCCTACAATGTTTGAAAACTGAAAATGCTGGAACACACTGTATATTGCATCAATGTATGTAATGCATTCCAACAGGAGTGTCAGATTAGCCATTGGCAAACCTGAAAATGATCCTGTGTGAGGACAAGCAACCAGGTCGAGTAACTGTTGAGTCATTGCAAAAACGAGGCAACAATGGGCTTGCAATGTGCGGATATGGCCTCATTAGTAAACCAGATTTCATTGTGGTCATTGCAAATCATTTTTCAAATCTGCTGGTCAAGAACCTTAACATGTGCTCCATTTATTGCACTTTCACTCTCTTTTCAGAAAATTCTTAAATTTCATAAAAATTTCAATAAAAGTTTCAAGCAAAAATAAAGCATCTAAGTTCCCTCAAATGCATCGTTATGAAACAACCCAGAAGTTATGTAATGGACCTGCAGCATTTGGTAACTATGGGTATATAAAACAAAAGCGTCACATCAACTTTATTTGACAATTCGGTATTAGATAATCGCAAATCACCTAAATTCCCCTCAATTCATAGTTCACACAATTGTTAGAGGGTATTTAAAGTAGAAGCCGTAATGTGCTTGTATCTACAAACTGGGTTGTTGTTGTCAACACCCGAGATACTGAATACTAGCTGACTTCATGACCTACCTAAAAGAATTGTCCAGGACAAAGGAAGCACACTGCCATATTTGTGTCAAGTTAAGTTACGGCTGCGGCGGAAAAGTCACTTAGATAACCAGGATCTTTGTGAGAGCTGGACTTCCTGACATATAGCTAAAGGCAATGTTCATAAACTTGCTACCCCATCCTAGGATACACCTAGAAGGAAAAAAGACCCCACATTAACATACTGAAACAGTAGAAGGCTTCTTTTTAAAGAAATGTTTCCTGATTCAGACGGGCTCTGGTTTGCACTTGAAAAGGTAACAAGAGTGTAAAACCTGGTTTTCTCTGAGCCTTTTTCTCTTTTGGCAGCTTTAAATTCAATTTGACTCTTGACTCATTGACTCTTGCAACACCTCAATCCAAGCAAATCAGTGGTAATGAGCAAAGGTGCAGCCAAATGGAGTTACTGAAGTCAACAGAATGAGTGTGAGATCATGTGGGTATATATTTTTTTTTTTTTTTTTGATTCACAGATGACTGAGGCTATAATCGCCGTTGGCGATCTTCACATCCCTGTGAGGCACCGATTCCCAACGTCCAGGAACACGTGAATCCTCTGACACATGTGGTCACAAAGTGGGAAAAAGACATGGCCAGAGGATCACATTTCACCTGTGACATACAAAGATTTTATCTAGAAGGAAAGAACAACAGGAATAGAGCGGTAGTCACGAAAAGATGTCATGCAAAAAAAAAGTGTATACAGTAATGGGCTTTACAGTAGTAAAACCCATTTTCTTTAAATGTGACTGGATTTGACAAAAATCAAAGAGCTGACCCTTGCAGTTAGCAGTCAACAAAACAATTCACTCTGCGACTTAGAATTTCTTTCAAAGGAAATGTTAAGAGTAATTATCTTATAGACGTTTGACTCCTTACTGCAATACTTTGATAGCTGCACTTAACTGCATTTAACCCCCATATATACACATATACATACATATATATATATATACACACACACATATATATATATATATATATGTACTGTATATATTCCATACTATATACACTGCAATACTGTCACACAGTTGAAAAAAACAGCTTTTGATCTAAAACTGAACTCATAAGTATTGATGTGTCAAATGTGTCAATGTGCTACTTCCTAATAAAAACTTTGACAACAAAGACTGCTGAACTTTAAACATATAAAGTTATCAATGTGGTGTTAATATGATAGTGTTTTCACACAGCTGTAGTAGGTAATACTCAAGAAAGGACATTTTGATAAAGACCTGTCTACATGATTACTAATTGAACTAATTGAACTTTATCATCCTCCAAGAGCCCTTCGCTCTGAGGATTCAGGTCTTTTAGTTATCCCAAAAATTTCTAGAGTTAGGTCAGGAGGTAGGTGTTTCAGTTTCCTGGCACCTTTATTTTGGAATCAACTTCCAGCCTCGGTGAGGGGGGCAGACACAGTTAGTTCATTTAGGAGTAGACTTAAGACTTTCCTTTTTCTTAAAGCTTATAGTTAGATTCCATCCACTGTCAGTTAAGCTGCTATAGGCTTACGCCGTGGAGGGAGATCTTTCGCTCCCGTTACAGGGATCGTTGCTCTGTGCAGGCGGAGCGTCTATCACTCTCCTCACCCAATCAATCTTTGACTCTTTTGACTCTATCTACTCTGTCCAAACTAGCTCTCATTATGCTTTGTACAGTATGCTCGATATGCATGATACTGCCGCAGTCTCTGTGTCCCCGGCAGGGATGACCACTGCGCCAGGAGCTGGATTGTGCTGTCCTGGGGTCTTGGTGTCATCGCTTGTCCCACCACCACGCCTAGGACCTGGACTTGTCCTATCGGCAGATTGTCCATCTGGATAGGCTCTTGCCTTCCAAAGCATGGACACTTACAGCCCACACGGACAGCAGCCTTGAATTATTTCCTATTCTTTGTGTTTATATCCGTTTTGTGAAATGCCTGGTTGGTGTATCTGTTTTTCACTCTGTCCTGTCTGCCACCCTGGCTCACTCTACTACTTTCTCTCTTTCTCTGTCTCTCCTCTATTTTTGTATTTCACCCCAACTACTCATAGGCAGATGATGGCCCTCTGGAGTCTGGTTCTGCCCTAGGTTTCTTCCACACAGGGTTTTTTCCCAGCCACTGTCGCATTTTGCTTGCTCCGGGGCCCAGTTGGTTCTCTCTGATTGTATAAAGCGCTTTGAGACGCCATTGGTTGTGATTTAGCGCTGTACAAATAAAAGTTTATTATTATTATTATTATGATTACTTTACAACCATATCTTGTGTCTCATGCGCAACTTCTAAAAACACAGGGAGACACATTCCCAGAGACACACGTAAGTACACGGGCTATTCTACTAGAAATATGGCCAACTTTGGTCAAACTTGCCCTTGCTATTTTTTTCACAGGTCTCATTACCTGGGGTTTAGAGTTACAATCTCAGTATTTTGAGCAGAGCACTGATTCACAGTTGACAACTTTGGAAGAAAGTCTGAACTGGTACTCGAAAACTCTGTAGCCAAACACCACCTGGACGTAGGCATCACCTGCAAAATCAAAATGTTCTTTCTTTTTTTTTTTTTTTTTTAATGCAGTGTGGTATGATTTGTATCAGTATATGTCCAGGGCGAGAGTGAGAGTTGGAAACAGGTTGATGACGTTTGAAGTTGACATTTTGACACCACTGCCATGCGTACAATTTCAAAATCAAGGCTCCGCTGATGTTAATGCTGCTCTTTGTCCTCATGCCACTGAGGTTGATGCTTCCCCTCAAACCCACAGCACTAAATTGTAGAGCCTGACAGATTTTTAAAGGCTCAGAAGCCTCTCGGGTTCAGTTCAGCTTGCAGCTCTTTTTTTTGTCTCTCAATAGATCTTTTTTCACATCAGCCATCCTGGCAAGGGAAAGTTGGGATGGCGCAGGGATTTTACATATCAAGGCTCTGTTGCATTCATATGGAAAAGAGTCCGGATGGTATTCACTTGAGAAGCATTGCCGCACTAAATGGAATTTTGAAAATGACAATTTCCGAAATTGCGCCCGCCTTTACGGGACACACACTGCTGTGGAAAGGCTGCTCTATGACACAGTCTTTAAACCACAAGAAGTTTTTTTTTAAAGGGGAAAAAAGGTAATCCTTATTGCACATACATACCCACCCTCAGGGCCCAGCCCAGTCTCCCTCTGCGACTGTGTGCAGGGATGAGCAGGACCGCACCTTCTGCAAATGTTGCCTGAAACTGGAGATGCAGGGGTACCAGTGAAGGGTTGGTTTTCATCGCCTTTGTCCTTTTTTGTTGCTTCTTCTGCTTTTTTTTCCCTCCCTAAAAGACAGCCAGGTACAGGGCGTTAGAACATTAACATACAATGGTGTGGTATTTTATTGTTTTACATAATGCCCGACTCAGACACAGCTACTTATAGCCAAGCTGGTCCGAGGAGATGAAAGACCAGAGACAAGTAGCGCTGGATACTCTGCCTCCGATCTTCTTGTGATTTCAGTGCGACTCGTGGATTTACCCATCTGCCTGTTGTCGCAGCTCAAAGGGACACCTCTGGTAGTTTTTAGACGCTTGCTAACTCTGCTTTGAGTTTTTTTTGGTGTGAAGACACATTTTTTTCGCCAGGTACGTATTCTTTTTCATTTCATTTAATTACTCATGCATTCTCAATTTAAAGCAATCCAGCATAATGTGATTTCATACAAATATTTGTGTGTAAAACCACTATCCATAAAGTGCCAAACAAAAGTTTTGCATGAATTCAGAGTAATTGGAACCAGTACACATGCAATTACTGCTGTATTTAAATGGGAATAAACAGAAAAAATTATTCCAAGTTTACGGGCAAGATTGTGTAAACATTTTTCAAATCATTTTTAGTTTTGTTTAGTGGTTTTCATTATTTTCAACTTGTTCTTCTGATCTGAATCTGTCATTATATTGAAGTATTTTTGTTCCACTGCGCAATCATCACAGGGAAGTGCAGAAGAGTTTTTACAGACATATTCAAAAACTGCTAAAAAAAAATTTTTTTTTTCCAAGTTAACACTAAAGGGAGCGGTTGAACCATTTTTTGTTTTTGCACATTTCTTTTTAAAAGTACTTGCAAAAAAAAAAAAAATATGCACATGAGGATGACAAACGACATAACAATTCCATAACAACCTCTTTTAAAAAGGAACAAACAGCTTGAATTTGGTTTATCTCGATTTCTGAGGGCTAGTTGTTTTGTGGGGCCAAGATCTTTCAGCTAATTCTCAGCGCGGGGAAGTGAGAAGGGAGGGGAAGCAGAGCCGACACAAAAGGCAACATTATTCCCTGGCGGATCCTCGCTACATCCCTCGATGAATGGAGTATTGACAAACATAACATTTGAGACTAGATTATTTTCCATCCCTCATAACTGAGCCATTTGTCTGGAGTTTTGTGCAGTTTGCTGGTGCGGGCTGCAAACCAGACGGTGCTTTTTGTGCCGCTGAATAAATTCTCACCTCCGGGTTTGATGCACACTGACATCCCTGTGGGTGTCACTCCTTCAGACGCTGCCACGCTGAAAATAAACAAGGCTTGTGACAGTGACTGCTAGTTACAGTTTTGCCTCAAATCTACCAGCGTGGACGGAGGAGGACTGTGCACGCAGCCATGGTACAAGATTTTAATACGCCCCCCTTCTCCTCCTTCTTCCTGCCCTCTGAGGAGACGAGAGGCGCCCCCGTGGTGTCATCAGGTGCATAAGCGTTTTGGAGGGTTCTAGTGACAGATTGCAGGAAGCAGTGTTTATGCCTGACGATGGGGACCACAGAAAGCAGAAATGTCTTTTTGTGCCCCCTGGGCTCGGAATGTCCACTATCTCGAGGGCCCAATATCAAATTCACCCCTCATCATTCCCAAATTCACATTCCTGGGTAAGGTCAGAGGGAATTGTGCATCAGTAGAGACACAAACAAGCCGAGGCTGGGCCACGCTCTGATGAAAACACACCTTCATTAAAATGAGCCACGCATGTAATTGTTTAAATAGTTGGCACTTAGAAACGCTCGATCAAAAATCTCCACAGAAATGTTTCAGTGTCGGGATAGTTTTGAGTTTTCGCCCATCCATGGGTCTTTGAAGTATAATTAAGATTATTAATTTTATATTATCAAGGTATTCATATTATTTATTTAAGTTTTCTACTCGTGCCTCGGAAAGAATGCAGGGTATTCAGCGTCTGCCCACAGAATTATCAGACTCAGGTTATTGAGTGATTGTAAGCGAATCCCGATTTGCTCTGGAAATCCCCTTGATTATGCATTAAGAGGCAGGCTGCAGGTGCCAGCTTGTGTATGAAGCACACGCTGTACCCAGCTGTTGAAGTCAGAAAGAGAGAAAGAGAGGGACTGCTGTATTCTGAAAGTACAGGATCCTTTTTTTTATATTGTAATAAACAAACCCCGGTTTCTCATTTTATTGGCATGAGTCGCAATATTTAAAAAATATGAAAATTAGCTTGTACATGTGTCTGAAAACCTGGTTACTTCTTTTTTCCTTGATCTGATGAGCGCAGGTTTAAACAGCAGCTTTACAGCTCCTGAATTTGCTCAGCAATGATTTGTATCACATGATCTTTAGAAACGATTTCTTCTCGAGTGGCTGAGCCTGACCTCAAACCACTGCCAATGCCTACTACAGCAACAGCTGCAGGCCCCATCAGGAAAAAAACACAACAATCCAATAGCATAATTAGGCTACTCTGAACCAGGACAAAAAAAACAGCCCAGATTGTTTTGTAGTTGTAGAGATGCGCTTACTACTCTGGGGTGCGTTTAAAAAGGGTGCTCACGCACAGCCCAGGAGTCACATTGTTACAAAGCTGACAGCTGTGAATGTGTGTTGCAGGCGGACAGTCGGTCGGAACGTCAGCAATGCGAAGCCAACGCGGGGTTGAGAGTGAATGCAGGTGCTGGAACGCGGCCCTCTGGGTCCTGGTGACCCTGCTGGGGACCCTGGTCTTCGTGGCCCTCTGTGTGCTGACGAGACTCGGTGAGTGTGTGCGTGTGCGTGTGCATGTGCATGAGGGTGTGCATGAGCATAGAAGGTGAGGGAAAGAGTAGATGTTAACAAGTGGAAGTGTTATCATGAACCATACAGAGTTGATTTCTGGCTTTAAAAGATTATTAGTATAGAGTAATTCTAAATATTATCATAGAATTGCATGTACATTTACCTTAAGTGTGCATTGACTGTCTACTGTAATGGCCTAAATCTATCTGCAGCAATGATCTACTGCTCTTAAAAGTTTTTTTTTTTTTTTTTTAAAAAAAAGAGAAAGAAGAAGCTAAGTCATTTTATTTTAGTGTACAGAACTGCAGTTCATGGCTTCTTCGGATAATGTTACATGATTCACACCTGAAATACAGTATTGGTAGAATTTGGGAATTGGTGAGATGCGATACATGCAATAAGGTTGCCCACAGTTTTATTTAACACTGCCAGCAGACAAAAAGCCCTGTGGCTACTTTGTCAGGGGCCAGAATCAATTCTGATCACTGGGCATGAAGGATCCACAACTATGTTGTTAGCAATTTATCCGAATGTGCTGACGATAGCTTATTAGAGATGTCTGTACTCAGAGTTTAAAGGATCCCTCACTAACACTGTTTTCTTTTCAACTTTCAGGAGATGTGAAAATAAACAGAAGGGCTGTACCTGGTAGGTATTTCTTTCACTCAATCAAATTTTTTTTTTTTATATAACTGCTGACGGCAAATGAAGAAAAAAAAAGATTGATAACACATTTTAGCATGAACTTATAGCCTTAGGAGTCACTGCTGTGACAGAGACAGTGACAGCTAGATAAAGCGATACCTATTGAGGTTTCTCTGGTGTTTTTCTAAGTCACTGCAACCTGAGATGCTGTTTTTTTTTCCCTTAAACTGTCTTTATCCTGAAACATCCTCCAGTAACACTCATGGGAAAATGTGTTTGTGACAAAAGAAAACGGTGACAAGTAGGGCTCATAGCACTCTGTGCTATCCAGTGGACAACATGGATTCACGCTTACAAAAAGACATTGATAGTGATATTTGACTCATGTGGGTTATGATGAAGACAAACATGGAAGAAATTGAAAGAATAATAGTACTACGATCTCATGTGTCTTTCATGTTAATACTATGTGTCTCTCAATTTTAGAATACAATTACTCTATTAATCTATAAATATTTTCTTACAGTAAGCATGCTTACTATAACAAAAAACGTTTTCTACTTTAGTTTCTGGCCGTTAATGTGTTGAGCATTTAGTGCAACATATTCCTTATTTCAACCCAGCAGTAGTAACTTTAACTAACGCTCCCCGAAAGAAAAACATGAGGCAGTCCACGCCTTGTCAATCCTGCTAGCGTGGCTACAAAATCCATATGCTAACAGAGTTTTTCTGTTATAGCGAGAGTAGCACATGGTCTGAACAGACCTCCTGTTGTCATTTCACTACGTGTCTAACGTTACAGGAAAATAGATATAGTAGATATAGAGTACAGTCAGTATGGAGAGCCAAGTCTCTCCTTTCAACAAATAATTTCACAGAGTTCTCTCTCTCTCTCTCCCTCTCTCTCTCTCTCTCTCTCTCTCTCTCTCTCTCTCTCTCTCTCTCTCTCTCTCTCTCTCTCTCTCTCTCTCTGTCTATCTGTCTTCCATGCCCCCTCCCTACACTTCCTGTTCCAGCCAATGGGTTGCAAGCCACAACCAGGACAGAGTACCAAGGTAAACATAATCTACACGTGACATCTCCCCAGACACTTGCAAAAACACAACTGTGTGCTGGCCGTGCCATGAAAACGAGAGTGCGGCTGTGTGTCAGGGAAGCAGACAGCAGCAGGTAGAGCAGAGCCTGGGGCTTTCTTAAAACAAGGTCACTTTGCCAGCTCACTGTTCCCTAATCTCCTCCTTTACTGTGTAATGGGTCAACCGTCAGCGTTCACCGCACTTAAATCTAAACAATTATGCAGCTGATTTTTTTTTCTTGCGAGCAGTTAAGCACTAAGTTAGAGTCTAGCCATTCTTATTGTCCAGTTTTCTTTTAAAAAGCAGTTCGATAAAGCGTAGATTGTGACGAGGTACCTGATATTGAGGGCTATAAGAGTCGGTCATATGGGCAGCAGCCCAGGGACGAGTGCGATTGTTGACGGTCCCTAACAGAATCCCCTCTGCTCACTTCTGCAAAGTACAACTGGTGAACGGCCGCAACCGGTGCGAGGGCAGGGTGGAGGTGCTCTACAACGGCAACTGGGGCACAGTGTGCGATGACGACTGGGATATGGTGGACGCCAACGTGGTGTGCCAGCAGCTGGACTGCGGGGTGGCTGTGGCGATGGGCAGCAGCTCTCACTTTGGACAAGGCGCAGGGCTCATCCTGCTGGACAATGTGGACTGCAGGGGCAATGAAACAGAGCTGGGCCAGTGCCACAGTCTGGGCTGGGGCATCCACAACTGTTACCACTACGAGGACGTAGGCGTCACCTGCAGAGGTACAGAAATACACAGCTGTATGTTGGCTAAGGGAACTCTGCATTTGTGGTCTTTGTCCAAACAGAATTTTCTGCTTCCTTTTTTTGTGATCTCACTTCTAGAAATGAAAATGGTTGCGGCAAATGGCCTTGAGGTTCCCACCACGTCCCCTCAACTGAACACCGGTTTGCGTAAGTGACCCCTGCCTTCGTTCATAAATTTTAAACTTTCATAAATTATGGGCTGAAAAAGGTATATTTTTTTTTTTTAAAAATGAAAGGAGAAGAAATGGAAAAGGCAATTATTATATAAGTAGAACTTAAGTGATTAACGTATCAAAGTTGTAAAAAAAAAATATATATGTGGATCACTATAGAGATAATGATCCAATATGTGTGTTAAACTGCTCTGATTGACTCACAACTCCCTGGGTTTACAAGTAGCAGACGCTATTCTCAGTGAAAAAGCTTTAATCCACTGAACAAAACTGACCAGTTACACATTACTGAAAGTAACTGGAATATCAGTAAATAAAAACTTATTGTTGAATAATGTTTTGGATTGGCTCTTGATTGGTTCTCTGAAATTCTCATAGTCAAATTCATTGGTGTCTTCCAAGAATCTATATTCAATCTATTGTTTAACTCTAAAATTTCGAACAAATTATGGGCTAACAATGCACAGCTTTACATATCAGTTCCTGTTTCACTTCTGTGGTAAATTGTATGTCTAGTACACAATGGCATAATCTTTTTTGGTGTTTTTTATGAAGTGAGTTGATTCCATTTTATCAGTTGTATCATAAAATCTATTTTTATTTTACATTTAATGAATAATTTCAATTTATTCCTGAACGAGATGTGTTTCAGAAACAAATTTCATTTTGTCACGTAATTTATGACTTTGTTCTGAATAATTCTAAATTAAGTGACGCATTTTGTTTCCTCACCATCTCCAATTAAATAAATTCAGCCCATTTAGTTTGTTTAATACTTTTAATTAGTCTGCTTCGGTTCGTGGAGTTAATAAGTCCAAAAACATGAGAAAAACTTTTGTATTTCAGTTTCTTTCAGATCAATCAATCAAGCTGACTTGTTGATTAGTTTGCCATTGTGTGGGTCCATTAGAAAATAGTGTGAAAGAGCTCAGTCCCAGCAGACCGGTCTAAAAACATGTGACTTCCATATTGAAATTGATTACAGTGTAAATATCACAAATTTGTCAAAACCACAGCTTACAGATTTAGGTGAGTTTTTGTTCTTTGTTGAAACTGTACACTTCATAGACCTGTTGAAACCATGACTATCTCTTTTGTGTGCGGGCGGGTCTTTAATGTGATCATGCTGTTTATAAACCCTTAACTCCCAAAAGGGACTGTGAGAGAAAGAAATCTAGTTAGCCGGTGACGTATCCAGCTAAATCTCTCGGGGTTTTCATGACACAGGACTAAAGACAAACCTGATTTGTGGATCATTTTCAAGTACAAATAGAAATTTGAGAATGTTGAAGGACACCGAAAGTGTCTTGTTCATAGGATGACAACATCAGCCAAGTTTAACAGCACATGTTCTCTTTAAGACCGCAGTCCACTGTCACTCATACATTGACAAAACTAACTGTTCTCTTTGATATGAAAACAAACAAAGAAAAACGATGAGAAAATCACCTTTTTGTTTCAGGGGATGGAGATATCCAACTCGTGAGCGGAGGCCATTCATGCCAGGGCCGTGTAGAGATCTACTACAAGGGAAATTGGGGGACGGTGTGTGACGACGGCTGGGCCTTCAGCAATGCCCAGGTTGTGTGCAAACAGATAGGCTGCGGTACAGCCGTCTACGCTCACACCAACTCCTACTTCGGCTACGGAACTGGCTTGGTTCTCTTGGACAACGTCTACTGTAACGGTGGCGAACCGACCCTGACCAAATGTAAAAGCCTCGGCTGGGGCAAGCACAACTGCGGACACCATGAGGATGCTGGAGTTACCTGCACTGGTAGGTTGCTCTCACACACAGGGACAGGACACTCAGCTACTGAGGAATAAAGCGTGGAAATTATAATATCATGAAGAGTCTACTCTTATTCTTACGGCTCTGCCAGGTTTGAGTTTCTTCCAATGGACAGTACAAAAATGTAACAGTATAATAAGTCAAACTTTGCTATGGCCATGTTTGATTTTGCAATGCAAAACAAAATATGATATAGATATGGAGCTGATGTGTTGAAGATGTCCGAGAATGTTTTTCGGCTGTACAATATTGGGCTATTGTGTTAGACTTTAGCACAATATATTCTAACAGCACTTGATAAATATCCAACACGCCCTTGCAGCAATATTGTTAATCCATACTGTATTTGCAATAGCATTTGTCATAATTAGCTTGATTAACATTAGTTAAAATAAACAAAGTATGTGTCATCAAGGCTGACAGAAAAATTAACGATGCTTGAAAAACAATGGAAGTAGTTTGTTAACCTATTTTTTGAATATAAATTACATTTAGCAAATAATTTGGTTGGCAGTTCAGTTACCAACCACATTTAGAAGAATGTCTTTGTTGTTGTTGTTGTTCATTTTTTTCAAACAAGAAAGAAATAAATGAAATTGGACAATATGTTATTTGTATTGAAATGCAACAGCAGAAATAAAATGACAAGAGCTGGAATTACTTCACTTAAAAGTCATTGTATTTTCCTCCTTAAATCCCTTCAGGATCCACCACTGTACCTCCTGTAGTTACAGAAAACCAGAGGAGCATATGGGGAACCTACAACACTCAAGGTATTTGCACAGGGCATTCAGTGGAAGTGAGCAGCTTTTTTGCTTTTTGGTCCTTCGAGTGAAATGTGTACTTCTGCCAAGTGACCAACAGGGAGGGCCATTTCTTCCACAATGTCTTCAGTTGTCTGTCGCCTCACTACCAGGATACCAGATAGGGACATTAAGTAATATCGCTGTCATCTTATCTTGCCTCCAGCAACTGAAGTTCCTGTCACCATGCCACCAAGCACTCCAACTGTTCCTACAACAACCAAGACAAAAGGTGACAGTAAACACAAACACGGCGCTCGTCCTGCGGATTTCATCAGAGAGGAGGAGCCTCCAGCACTGCAAGAACAATGAAACCCGTGTCTATTTTTTGCCTGCCCAGGCCTACCTACCATCCGGGTGATGAATGGAAACAACAGCTGTCAGGGTCGGGTGGAGGTCCTCTACAGGAGCGTTTGGGGGACGGTGTGCGACGACGGCTGGGACATGTTCAATGCCAATGTCGTGTGCAGGCAGCTAGGCTGCGGCCCCGCCAGGGCGGCCACGAGCATGGCCTTCTTCGGCTACGGGTCAGGCCCCATCCTTTTGGACAACGTGGGCTGTAGCGGTGACGAACAAGAGCTGTCATCGTGCTTCCACCTGGGCTGGGGGGAGCACAACTGTGGCCATCACGAAGACGCTGGAGTCATCTGCGATCGTAAGGCCCGACTTGGTGACGAGCACATACACAAACCAGAGCAGAGTGAATGCTGCCCCCGACACACCGCGGTGAAAGCCAAATCCGCAGATAGCCTACTTCCTTTTCGTCCAGTCATCTGTGCGCCACCCCTGCTGAGATGTCCAGTTACGAAGTATGACTGGAGCACTCAGAGGAGGAGGCGTCTCAGAGAGCATGAAAAATACAGTGCATGAGTCAAGGCACATCAGCGTCACCGCTTGCCTGCAGGCCAAATTCCACTTCTTTAAGGTTGAATCAAAAGCACAGAGGCTCTGCGTTGCTTCGCAGATCTGGGTTGTGGTTGACCATGCAGCACAAGCATTATTTGTAGTACCTTTTCGTCAGTTAGGGTAATTACTCTTTTATTCTGTATCTACACATAATTTAGACACACAAGCAGAGACATTTTACAAAAAGGTTTCCCATATTGATCACTTGTGTAATTATGAGACAGGCTCGCCATGTTTCCGGTCACCCAATACTTCCTGTGTACGCACAGAACCCAGTAGATATACAGTTTTTCTGCCTTGCTCTTTCACTCTCAGCCTTCTCACACCTCGCTGTCCAAGGACGGGACTTCAGAGTAACGGAGCAGATGCCTCCAACCACCACGGTGCAGCCGTCTGACGGTAGCAAAGAATATCCTCCACCTTCACAAAATCCACTCATATCACCCAAACATCATCTACGTGGTTTCATCTATTTATTCATTCATTGCAGGAATGATGAGACTGGTGGGCGGCCAGCACCAGTGTGAGGGTCGGGTGGAGATGTACTCTGACTCTGGCTGGGGAACGGTTTGCGATGACGCCTGGGACCTGCCTGATGCTCAGGTAGTGTGTCGCCAGCTGGGCTGTGGAATGGCGCTGGTGGCTCAGGGTGAAGCCTCCTTTGGACCAGGCGCAGGGACAATCCTGCTGGACAATCTTAAGTGCACTGGTTTCGAGGCTTCCCTGCAGGAGTGCTCTCATATACCCTGGGACGTGCACAACTGTGACCACTCCGAAGACGCTGGGGTTACGTGCTCGCTGTCGTGATTTCAGCGGAAACACACCCACCCGTCTCCTTCATGGAGAGGAAGTGGACATATAACCTGGGACTTGTACACATTTTGTAAATAGTGACTATTACATTACTTTAAGGGATAGTATACAGAACATTTAAATTTTACACATCTACTACTGACTCCAACGTCTCTGGAAGCTTTGGTAACAATCTCTAATCCTGAAACCATTCTAGAGTTTTACGGATCAAAAGAACAAGTACATCAACACATGAAAACAGCAGAAGTGTACTGATCTGACTTTAGAACAGTAATGTTAACACGTTTTTAGCCAAATTAATCACTTGAACCTACTACCTGAAGCTGTGTGCTAGAGCAGAGACCACAACACAGCTAGCACTCATTCTAAAGCAAATATTTTGGCTAAAACCATGTCGTTAGCATGACAATTCAAGTCAAATCGAACTGGGGAATCTGACGACTCTCCCAAGCAATAAGGAGAAATACTGCAGAAAGGCTAAGGAGATTCTGAAATGTCACCAGAGCTGAAATCGACAAAGAGGTCAATGGGAAATGGATGAAATATCAATTTTCAGTGAACTATCCTTTCAAGGAGTACTCAACCACCAACATAAATGTTAAATAAATCATACACTGAGTTCATACTCAAGACTATATATATGTATGCCTATTAAGCATCTAAAAAAAGTGTGCTGTTACAAGAAAGTTAAATCACTGTTGTTGTAAGTTGAGGTGAAATGCAGATCATAACTTTCGATTAACTGTAAATACATTTCGCCATTGTGACCTGTTGTGACGTTGTCATTTTCTGTTTTCAATAACTTTTGTTTTATAAAATTGTATAATCCCAATTGCACCAGTCCCTTAACACCACCAGCACAACTAGGGATGAAAGTTGCCAGACGGAAAAATTTGCAATAATGTTTTGCTTGATTTATTTCTGACTTCTTGGAAAAGTGAGCCAGTTCAAATTTAGGTAGAAAAAGTTTCATACAAAGGACTATTCAGGCATTTCACTCTGTCATTTCTTAAATACATAGCAATAACTTTCGTCGCCTTAAATACGTTTTTTAAGCTTTCTGAAATATGAAAGGTGACACAGTAAATTTGTTAAGCACTGCATATATT
Organism: Thamnaconus septentrionalis; assembly: GCA_009823395.1. Lineage (NCBI taxonomy): Eukaryota > Metazoa > Chordata > Actinopteri > Tetraodontiformes > Monacanthidae > Thamnaconus > Thamnaconus septentrionalis. The sequence goes on from CM020504.1 coordinate 8,626,516, forward strand.
TTTTAAGTTCAAAATTATAAATTTATGCTACAGGCAACAAGGGTCAAAGAAAACATGCATAACTAATGAATGAATAAATGTGTTACATCTTGTGAATATACAAGTAGCTGACATGACAGTGGCCTGTAGACCATCACATAAATAAATCAAAGGAATGTCTATCTATGTGTCCCAAAAATAAATGTCTTATCTTTAACTGGCTGTATTTGTTTAGAACACTGCTTTGTTGTTCTCCCCTTTAATGTGACAAAAAAGCCTAAAGGGAACTTGAAACAATCAATACACATTGGCTTTGACCTGAAGTGATTTGTTGCCAGGAAATAACCTTCCCTACGAAGTACACAAGTCACATAGACCAGGAAAGAAATTTCAGTGGCTCCGCCAGGAGGTTTAAAGAAGAGGTAGGAAAGGAGGAAAAAACAGCACATTATTTTACCACATTATTATTAAATCATAAGGTATTTCCATTTCTAACAAAATCAACAAAAAAAAAACCCAAAAAACTGAATAGCCTTTTGAGCAGCTTTCCCAAAAATCTGACATTCGGGTTCTTTTCTAGTGTTTTGAGAACCAGTCAAGTTCCATCTTCTGTAAGTATATTTGAGAACAACGATTAATCTGGTCTTCAGCAGCAGCCAAGACTCTTGGATATTAGCATTTCAGGTAAGAGGACACACATACAGGTACTACCCGAAAAATTAGAATATCAAGTAAAAGTTGTTTTATTTTGGCAATTTAACATAAAAGATGAAACCAACAAATTTTATTGAGCCATTATACGCAAATTGACATATCTCAAGCAGTTCCTTGTTGTAACTTTTGATTAACATTTTCAGCTTATTAAAACCACAAATCCACAAACTAATTTTCTGAGTTTTTGAATTTGAGTTTTTTTTTTAAGCTGCAAGACCTGATCAGCAAAATCCAAAGAAATAAAAACTTGAAATATATTGATTTTCATATTATTCGTTTATATAATATGTCAAATTCACCTTTTAATTGAATTGCAGAAATACAACAACCTTTTCAGGATATTCTAATTTTCTGGGTAGTACCTGTACATATTTATATTTTATATATTTAATTTAAATGCACTGTCTGATGTCATGTGCCCCTATGACACAAGCAAAATGCATCTATGTTTTCATTAGATCACACTATTATTATGTCTGTGCATCCAGAGACTGAGTAGTGATTAAATGCAGACTATAAAGACTTGCTTGCTTGAAAATATTAAGATTGATGACAAGGACATGCGAGTCATCAGATCAGTTTACTGCGACCAACGTGCAGCAGTACGCCTATCGGAGGGAACAACCAACTGGATCAAGAGAGGTGTGAGACAAGGGTGTGTCATGTCACCAGATCTCTTCAATCTGTACTTGGAGATGATCCTGCGACAATTAGGAGGTCGGCTGGAGGGAGTCTTAATCAGTGGCAGGAAGATCAATAATCTTCGATATGCTGATGACACTGTGCTCCTCGCTTCTTCGACTGAGGACCTACAGTCACTCTTTGATGATGTCACCGTTTGCAGCGAGCGCCTTGGTCTACAAATCAGTAGTAAGAGGACAAAGGTCATGGTAGTATCAAAGTCAGAGACCCCTCCAGTTTGCCAGATGCAGCATAGGAACACACCAATAGAGCAAGTCAACTCATTTAACTACCTTGGAGCTCTGGTAACAACGGACGCCCGCTGCAAAAAATTAGATCAGACGCAGAATAGGCATCTCTAAAGACGCATTCTGGCGATTACGACCACTTCTACTCGATCGGAAACTGTCCATCCAGATAAAAGTCTGGTTGCTCAAAGCATATGTTTGGTCAACTCTTTTATATGGCTGTGAGTCCTGGACACTAACAGCAGAGACGCGACGAAATCTGGAAGCTGTTGAGATGTGGTATTACCGCAGGATGCTCAGCGGGAAAATTCCAGGCAAGCGTGCCAGAGGGGATCAGCGGAGGACTTCCCTTGATAACTTTGGCATGAAGACAAGACACCTCTAGGATTTAGCTAGAAAAAGGTACGAGTGGCACAGAGTGATGGTTCGTCAAGCACAATCGGTGATGGCACTTACAACGACGACGATAAAGACTTAACTCTTAAATTTAAACTCACTCCTGTATTTAATGCAGGTCAGTAAATAGGGAAGAGAAGTATTCACTGTTTCATATTCAGCTACACTATCAGCTAAAATAATTTGCCAGGAACTTCACCAGCAGGACTTACTGCAAAATGCAGATGCACTTTAACAACAACGAACTTTCATTCAAATCAGGAAAAAGTCCGTATGAAATATTACTGTTGATTTCATTATTTCAGTGACAGAACCAGAATGCAGATGGTAAATGCAAATAGAAGAAAAGAAGACTGGTGTTTATTGGTTAGGCTAAAAGACAGTTCCAGAAGTTACTGATGTTAAAAATGTCCAATGTCTACAGACAGGAAGCCAGAATTTCCACTAATGAGGGTGTTATTGATGACTCATGATAGTATGACTCAGCATCACCAGTCCACCCCATACTTACCTGAAATAACAGCATAAAAAGGGAAAAAATCAAAAAAACAATGTCAGTTGAAAGGTTATATATATATATTTATATATATATGTATAAATATATATATGTATATATATATGTATATATATGTGTGTGTGTGTGTGTGTATATATATATATATATATATATACACACATATATTTGACGTTGTAAACTGGTCTGTTATCTTTCAGGCAGCAACAGTACTGCTGCTTAGCAACTATGTTGTAGCAATATCCAACACGAGATATGAACCATTTTATGGCCACAGGTGTGTCTCCTCTTTATCAGGAGCAAAGACTTCAAAGCTGCATCGCCCACTCAGAGTCAACGACGGGAAAAACATTTGTAAAATTAACTGCATTAAAATGTACGGTATTTATTTCTAGAATTTGATCAATCTGCTACTGCTTTATAGACTTCAATGAGCCACAACATTAAAACCATTGGAGGGGCAAATAAATGTCATTGACCTTAGATCCCTGCAATTTCTGTTACGGCTCGCAAAACCTCCAAAAATAGTGTTTGAAGAAAAAGAAAAAGCCTTTAGTTGCAGTAACACTCCCTGTTGACATTCAGACATGGTCACGTACAATGTAGCTCAATCAGATTTGTTGTCAGGGCTACTGTGAGTCTGAGTAGACGCCTTAAGTCCTTTGTCACATTGTTCAGGCTGTTCTTGAACAGTGAGCTGCTGCCTTGGAGGGTGTGCCTCAGAGATGAAGGAGTTTCCGGGACGTGTCTAACAGAGTTAGACACAGTAATAAAAACAGTGGTCAGGTCAGTTTTGCATAGAAAATGGAATCAAACTCACTATCAGAACTCCTCTCTCCTGCAGTTTTGCATATCCATGCTTACACATGCACAGAGACACACAAACTTGATAAGGCACAACCTCCCTTCTAAATAGGTTCAAGTGATTTGAAATGAAAACTAGATAAGGTAAAACCCATTTCTAAATACAAGGAAGTCAGAGCCTTGAAAGCGAAGCAACTACTTTGAGTCAACTCTGTAATGCTGCAAGCATAAGAATCATAAAGAAAAGCGTGGAAGCCTGCCTGTTGTTGCCAGGTCCTTAATAGGGTGAAATTAAATAGAAATCAGTGCTTGATGTAATGTTAAAGTTAGGTAACGTTTTATAATTATAATTCACAAAATAGCGTGAGACATTTTTGCGTTCAAATTGTAGCACCAGTTGGCATACACAAAAATACTTTGCTTCATTGCTTCTAATATTTTGTGTTGCATTGAGGTCAAGGCAATATATATACATTTAATTTATAGTTTTATTCAGGGTACCACTCCACATACATAACAGCTGCCAAACAAGTTGTTCATAGAAAGGGATCATCAAACTTTCCCTGTAACCCATTAACACGCAAGTACCACATAATAAAGCAAGTTCGTTTGAACTGCAAAGGCCAAGCTAAATGATTTGACTGCTAATGCTAATGTTCTGCTGCTGTATACAATTTATTTTTCAAAAATTTCAACTTTGACCTAAAAAGTGTGTTTATTGCATTGGTAGGTGTTTGTGTGTGACGAGGCAACCATTTATGAGATTGATTTATTTCACTTTTGTTCTTAAGTTATTAGTGAGGCTAATGCTTACAATGTGCTTGGCCATAAATGAATAAAACATTCATAAGGAAATACATCTATTTTTCCCAACACTCAGTGAGTTTTTGTGCACATTTAGTACAAACAGGTACCAATGTTATAATATGTCATGGAGCATGGCACAGGCCAGGAGGGGTGTAGAAAAGGTTCACACATTGGTTGCTTATAATGAAATACTCTTAGTTTGACACAGGTTCTTTCTGGATGTGTGGGCAGAGAGTTAGTTCCGTGTAGGGATTGTAAATGCAGAGAGCTGATAACTATGAATGTAGGGAGGGGACCTTATGTACAAAGTCCACAAGTCTGCTCCTTGGCACTGCTCCACATTTACCTCCCCTCCCGTCTCTATGAGCATGCTGGAGTACGACAAGCATTAGCCATGACGCTGACATGACTGAGCCAGAAATTAATCTTTGGGGTGACCAGTTTGTTAGATCATGACTCACATAGGTGTGGCAACAGGTACATACCTGAAATGATTACATCACTGCTTTTATTATTCAAGTTATTACTGCAATTTTTTTTGTATTTATTTCATGTTATTGGTGACACTATAACAGTTGATCTGTCACCATCCCTATGAATTAATTAGAGAACCGAAAACTAATTTCTTTGAGTGTCTTTTTTCCACCAAGAACAAGATCCAGGCCAATCATCAGCTCATAAATACATTATAGATATCAAATATATACATATACTAACACATTAAAGTACACCAACAAAGACTGGACTTCAGATGCTATAGTGGGGAACGTGGAAGGCCTTTTGTCAAATCACCACCCAACCCACACCCCCTGCCCGGCGTGGGGTGGCCACGACCAACACTGACTACCACGTAGCTCCGCCCTTGCTCCCTTCCTCGCAAGGCGAGTTCGTGCGTGGACTGCCAGAGCTGTTACATCACTCGGCGAAGGCACGCCTTTTTGGGTGGTGACACAACCGAGGGAAAGTGCTCCGAGGGGGAGGGGTTGTCCCGTCGCAGGCTCACACAGAGACAGCAGGCAGCAGCTGCAGCAGCGAGGCGGACCGTTAGCCCGTATCCCGCATTAATACATTCATATCACAGCTTTATTTCAGCCCCGCAACGCAGAGGACCGCAACACCCCGCGTCTGAAAAAATGGTGGACCGCGAGCAACTGGTGCAGAAAGCCAGGCTGGCAGAGCAGGCGGAGAGGTACGACGACATGGCAGCTGCCATGAAATCGGTAAGTACTGCTTCCTCCTCCACCTACTCCTCCCCACGATGACCTTTTTCTCTTTTGGTTCATTTTTTTTGACGACAAAGAGCGGCTCTATTCCTCCCCGCGTGTCTCTAGTACCCTCTGCTAGCTGAGCTAGCACGAGGGGCAGGGACACCCTGGCGTGTCGAGGTTGGGAACGTGCCCCCGGTGTTGGAGCACATTGTGAGCCCGGCGGAGCAGCCGCACGAAAAATGGTGTATGAAAGTCACGATTAAAGAACACATTCGTGACAAAGGTGCGCCTTGTAGAGCGCGTTGAAACGTTTCTTACAAGATATGGGTTCGTTTCACGGTGAACCGCGGGGCCTTGAAAAGCCTTTTTTTTTGCCCGTTTTCATTCTTTTACGTGTACCACGTCGCCGCGATATCGTTCGAAAACGACGATACTCAGCCAAAGGGACGAGTTTACAGCAAACGTGGTGTTTTTTGTTTTTATATATATATATTTATCGGTTGGTGTGCTTAGCTGGACTGTGCCCGTCTGGACTGCGGACCGTTTGATCTTGGGGCGGTGCCTCTTCCCTGGCTCTGCTTTAAAACATCCGGGCTGCTCGGTCGTAAAAGAACCGAGGGCGATAAATAGATAGTCGACGGCGGTAAGTCATTTCAACAGCCTCGTGTGAACTAAAAGTGGGGTTAATATCGAGAAAGTTATGGAAGGGGAGGGGGTCGGATGCGTATCCGAAAGAAACGCATAGTATCGTGGCTGAGGGCGAGCGAGATGGTACCACGATGATGATGATGATGATGATGATGAGAGGGGGGGGCATCGTAGTCTGGTGGCCGTGTTCCGGTTTGCGTCGATGTAACGTCGTAAGTTTCGATTCGAATGATCCGGGAGCCGACGTTTTGCGGCGTGCCCCGCGTTTGGCGCAGTGGAAAAGAGCGAGCGGTGTGGGCTGAAGGTTGATCCGCAATCGATTGGCGCAGAAAGCGGCGCACCAAACGCCAGCAGCAGCTCGAATCCAACCCTTCAGACGTGGGTGTTCAGTGGACAGACAGCCCGACGGAACGCAACGTAGATGTCATATTGCAGCAAAGGCGTCGGTTTTTCTTTTCTTTTTTTGCGCCATAGCATGACGGGATTCGCCCCCTGTGTTACTCGATGGCGTGTAAGCAGCAGCAGCAGCAGCCGCCGCATCCCTGCGTCCTCGACCTCCTCAAGCAGGTTCCCCCCCAGTTTCAGAGGCGTGCCGCAGCATCTGCCAAGATGCAGCACAGGCCCACCCGTAGTGCACCATTTCATAGGCTGCCTCTCTATCGCAGCCTCCTCACAAAGGCTGCATCACGCTCTGGACAGTAGGAACAGAGGAGAATGGGCACAATGGCAGGAGTGGGTGACGGATGATCTGTGCACGCTTGTGTTTTGTGACGAGAAACCCTCACTGTCTTTATTTCAATTTCCATAACGTAGGATCCGTACTTTGTTGGAATGGTTGTTGCCAAATGTGACGCGAAACATTGAAATTCATTCCAGTTCAGTTCACAGTGGTTGTAATTCCACTTTTCCCCTCTACAATGACACAGCTGTGTCCATTTGCCTCCTTGAGTCACCAAGCGGAACTCAGTAGCCACAATAATTTTACTTTATACTTAAACGGAACAAGGTTCTGTGTTTTTTTTTCTCTTTTTTTCCTACGCCCATCCCTACTTCAGGAGACGGCGAGGAGTCTATCTAGCATAAAAGGCTCGGCTGGCTGCGTGCTGTCGCCCTCTACAACCATGCTGTAGCGGTAATGCCAGAGGGGGCCGGGCTCCACCCCTTTCCCGATTTATGCCGAGTCAGAGAACAGCGCTGCCCCTCACCCAGCCAGTCTCTCTGCAGCATTGGGCAGCGGGGTGTGTCTGCTGCCTCGCCCATGGTTTCAGGGGAATCCCTTGCCACTGCAGACATGGTTACAGCTCTGCTGGCAACGGGACCCTATGCAAAAAAAACTGCACCCAGCCTCGGGGCGTATTGGAGCGCTTCAGACTGAGAGAGCAGGCCTCCGCGAAAAATGAGCCTAGCTTACGATAAAATGGACCTCTCCCATTTTGAAAGATTGTAAAGAAGTATATATATTAGTAGGGCACGCCTTTGTCCCTCATTTAAGAAAACAGGGACAAAGGGGAAAAAATTGCATTCTTGAAGTTATTTTTATTATCTGGGCCAGTCATTTATTATGAGCTCTAAATAAGAGGCTGCAGTCTGTGATTAAATACCAACTTTAGATGAGAGACGTTATTACTCATCTTTATAAAATGTCTGAATATCTTCATGTAACTAAGACTGTTATAGCAGACTGCAGGAGTGACATCACAGTCCCATGTGGCTGTGAAATGTTATCACGTGTGACAGGTTACGCTTATTAAGAATATCAGAAATATTCTCCATCCATCCATTTTCCTTACCCGCTTCTTTCCGAGCTCAGGGGCACGGGGGTCTGCTGGAGTCTATCCCAGCTGTCGTAGGGTGAAGGCAGGGTGACACCCTGGACAAGTCGCCATTTCATTGCAGGGCCAAAATATTACCCGCACTATGATTTTTAAATTGCAGTACATGTTGTCTTGACACTACAGTTTCTTATTTTAAAGGCCCAGTATGTAACATTATGAAGGCATCATTGCTATTAAAATGAGGTTAGGGAAATACATGCTCTTGCCTGTACTAAACTCTGATTTATTCCTAACGGCACAATAAATCTTTGAAGAGTATGTTATGTCTTTTTCTGCATTAACATTAGTATTAACTAGTATTAACTGTCAACCTAAAAACCTATTGATTCAGAGGTAAATTGAACACCTCAGGAAAATTGACACATATCAGTTAACCAATAATTAATTGATGAGGGTAATTCAACTATCAATTAATGAATTAATTCATGGTTCGGTGCCTTAGCATGACTTCAAATATCCACAACAGCAAACATAAAGCTTACTGTTAGAGAATTTCATATATATATATATATATATATTATGTCCGTTTTCTTGTAAAATTGTGCTCTGGATAAATTTCATTGTGGTTGATTTTATTTTCTCTGCTGTAACACACATTTAGAATTAACTTTCAGCTTTACCAAGCTGTAGCTTTCCCCACCAAATTATATGTTTGTTACGGTGCTGTACTAGTTGGTAAAATTCAAATTATTGGACTGTTTTTGTCTGCAGTAGACATATTTTCAATAGAAAATGCTGCAGTATGAGGGAGTCGCCATAAGAGTGGGAGTGAGTGGGACGGAAGATCTTGTGGGAGGTATGACAACAACTGTACAGAAGGAATGATAGTTTCAAAATGTGCCTGTTGGTGCAGGATATTCCAGATCATTCTGCTTCTGTCTTCATGTCTTTTAATTCAAACTCTTCATGTTTCTGTGCAATCACAACTGCCGCAGGTTTCACTAACTGTCTACCAATGTTCACCTACACACACTCTAATAGTTTTCATATCATTTTTATCTGGAAGCCATATTTAGATTGGCAAAATAAGACAATGATTTGAGCAATATTCTCCTCCTGTTGGATTAGGCTGTGTAGAACTGAACTGAATATAGACTTTATTCACGTCCTCTTTTTCCAGGGAAGTGGGGGTAGGAGGGAATAGTTCCGATTTCAATTATCAAAGTCTATTCTTTTAAGGCTGATAGACATAAAAGTTAGAGTGCGTGTTTCTAATTTTAGAATAATACTGCATTGCAAAAAAAAAAAACGTGAGGAATGTGTGTATCACTGTCTAAAACTGACGTGATCCCCAGGCGAAATAAACATGGAAGTTGAGAGAAATGAGACTTTTGCTCCACCATCTTTGCAGTGATCATTTTATCACCTTCAAAAATACTTTATGTAATACCTTCCCTTATTGTTGCCCTCCAATGTGTTTATTTTCGTTTCATCTTTTTATAGAGGGAATTGTCACTTTCAGCTTCATTTCATGTTTCCAGACACATTCTTCAAGTCAGACCCTTTATTGCTTTGCCAGGATTATGAGGCTTGTTTGTTTGGGGTTTTATTCCCACCTGAATAAGCTTCTTTTTAAAAAAGAAAGGTGATCAGCAGCATTTTGACAGCATAAAGAGCTGCTCGCAAATGGATCCACCATTGAGGCGGAAAACATGGTCCTGTGTCCAAGAGACATAGAATGAAGTAGTATTAATGCAATTACACAATCATCTCACTGCTGTCATTGTTAGTAACACTTATGAGTTCATACAAAACACTGCAATCCCTTAAGTCTGTGGTACACAACTTGGTTGTAACTTTCCTGCAGCCTTATCTTTTTTAATAACTAGCAACATCTTAAAAGCTGTTGCAATATATTTGGAGGCAAACATAAGTGCCTTTACTGTAAGCCAGTCAGCACACAGCTCCATTTACCACACTGGCCTGCATGCAATTAGCCTGATATTACACATGTGTGTCATCTCTGTTCTGTTGAGGCGCCGGGACAGAACTAGCGCCAACAGACGCCCTTGCCTTCGCTAACTTGGCTGACCTTTGTCCTTATCATGCAGCCTAATTAGGTCCACACACCTCACTCCTTTTGAATGATCAGCCTTTATGCGTCTTTATTTTTGGATGCATGCATCAGCTGTAATCGCTGAACGAGTACTGTCCCACGCGGTAGCTTAGCAACTAAGAGCTACTTGAAGCTGCCTTTACACCACTATTACCAAGACACACATGTATTTAGCCCCACACTCCCGCCCCTTTCTCAGAGCCTGGCTCTCATTCTTTTCACGCTGCTAGTGACGTCAGGTAGTCCACGGTGCCTTTTGTGCTCTGCCGCCTGAAAGGGGATTTGCAAGGGGGCCTGCCTACATCAGGTCAGGGGAGATCAGCGAGAGGAGGAAGAGGGGCGAAAAAGATAGCAGGACAGCGGGGAATTGGAAAACCAAACGGGAAGCGACGGTAATATAGTCGGTCACCAGGACTGAGGTTTAACCCGGTCCTCTGCTCAGCCTCGGCCCCGCCCCCACCCACCAACGCCCCACTGCCCTGCAGACATCATGTCCCTCCTGTGGTTATTAATGACCACGCAGAGAACTGTCAAAGAGGAAAGTATTGATTGCCCTCGCCGGCTTTTGTTTGTTTTAACACCCAGTTGTTCAGAAGTTGGACTGCCCTGTGCTAGGATGAGTCATGAGAGAACGAGCGCGATTGATGAGCTTTATGGGCAGACAGGGCTCTATTGTCACCGTCGCACCACAGCTTCCGTCAGGGCTTTCTGCTCACCCTGCAGCCCTCTCAAACAAAGGCTGCCATGTTTTGTCAGACACACTTTAGGCCTTGTTTTTCTGATCTCTGTGTTCCAACAGCTCTGCCCTGCCTCTAGAGATATGCTCCTTAGATCAGATTCTCGTTTACACTAATTGTAATTTAATGGGCTATGGAATAATACAGCCGAGGCTGTGCTTCAGTAATGACTAATGGGGGCAGGGTGACTTTCTCCTGTGCTCGTAAGTGGGATCATTACGCAACGGATGTCGTTTTATTGTTTGTCTTCATGCTCTTGGAGTACAAGGGGCAGTGCATTTATGTCGGTTGTAAAGTTTACGGTGCACCGTGTCGACACACCTTACTGAGCAAGCACATAAGGCGATTGTCCAGCTTGTAGTTGGGTTTGCATACGCAGGACGACTTGTGGAATGAACAAATGCAACTAGGTGCTTCCTGTGCCAAGCTTGAAATTAAACAAAAAAGAAACCAACATCATCTTAACAGGAGACCAGAGTAAAAAGAACTGTGACAACAGTGGATTTATTAAGTAAACTGCAACTAAATCAACAATTTTTGAAAGTACGGCCTTGTGAACAAAACAAAAGTTAACAGACAACAGCCCAAGTCAAAAATGGACAACTACCCCTAATGCTAACAAGTTAACTTGTTATTCTCAGTTACTATATAAATATATCCTGACAAGGTTGATATACAGAAACATTTGGCCAGATAATGTGCATTTTTTAAAAACTCTATGAAACCCTGTGACCTTGGAGGGTTTACCATGGAAAAACCTCATCCTTTGGGCAGCAAGAATGCACACTGTAATTTAACATACTGGCCAACTGACAAACAGCCATCCTTCATGCCACCAAATCCATGTCGAGTACTTTTGAAAGAAAAGGAGAACAATTTGAATGTGGTGCGATGGCTCACATGCGGCAGATTGTTTTTTCTGCCTCTCACCCAGTTGAAGTGACGGCCACCATGAGATATTGTATGTTCTTGCCGCCTTGCGCTGATTTTTTTGCGTTCCATTCACCATGTCAGCATCCTTGCCATCTTCTCCAAGTCAAGTCAGTTCCGATAACTCGCAAACAAATCAGATTTTGCAGTTGCCATGGAAACAGGAGATTGCATTGCTGATTGCTTCTCATTCTCCACTACCATTACCCCCTACAAATCATATGCAGACCTATGGCTGTTATTGTTGGTTTATCTATCACTTGCTAAAAAAAATAAATATCTGACAAGCAGTCAAACAGTTTTGACTACAACCAAGTTACTTGTACCCAAGTTACTTGGAAAACCATAGAAAATTCAAAATGTTTAGGCAGATTAAAACTAACCTTTTTTTCATGACACTACAGGGAGAATATATTTAATTAGTGACTGATATAACAGTTTGCAAAGGTATAGTGGAGAGCCATTCCACGTGACCAAAAGGGGCCCAGCGCTTTGGTATGGAACTGAAATGCACTCAAAAAGAAAGTAACAACAGGCTTTAAGCCCAGAAAAGGTTTGCAAAGATTCCTCTGCTGCACAGCCCCAGTGGGGTATAAAGGATTAAATCCTCCAGCCAGACACAGGCCTGTCCAAACAAAACAAAACAAGCTTTCAACCACAGTCAACCAATCAGGAGTCACTTCAGCGGGTGACGTAGTGAGTCAGAGGTGGGGCTTACCCTACTGGACCGTTGCTTTTTGGGGACTGACTGCTTACATACGTGTTGACTGATGTATTTTAGGTGCATAGTTAAACATAGCCAGCGCGGACTGAACAGTTTGTATCAACACATACACATTAAAAAAGGGCGGCGCAAAATTTCCTAAAAAATATTTTTGATGTTAGCTTAACGTTGATACACAATAAAAGTCAATAGTTGAGTCTCTACATTTCAACAATTAGGCTAACCATTTGAAGTGCACAGTCACACCAAAAGTCTCCTCCACTCTGCAACAAAGTCTGCGTTCAAATTTGTGTGTTAGTGTGGGTAGAAATTTGGACATTGCACAAAATTGCTGATCATTGCTAAATCTCTTCCAGGTTACGGAAGCCATCTATCCTTTTCCATGTGTTTAAAAACAGTCAAACAGCTAAACATTGACATTGTTCGTGTAAACTTGCCCATTTCTTTGACTCTTTACCTGCACGCCATAAAAACACACTTGTCACAAACACAGACCCACAGTTGCCTTGGGAAAGAATGGCATGCGAGGTCTTTTAGTAGCTTGGGGAATGTGGAGAAAAAAAGCAAGCACAGCTCCGTAAAACAAAACTTTGTCTGGTATTTTGTTATTTCAGCACATCACAAGTATCGTATGGTATATAGTGTTGTGAGCCTGTCACTATTACCAACCCCAACTGCAGAGAATTTTCTTGTTAATACTTGTTGCGAGACATTTGACACGGTAAATCATGCACATGTCCTTCCCTCTCATTTCCCCCCCCAGGTCACAGAGCTGAACGAGGCGCTGTCCAATGAGGAGAGAAACCTCCTGTCTGTAGCTTACAAAAATGTGGTGGGAGCGAGGCGCTCGTCCTGGCGCGTCATCTCCAGCATTGAGCAGAAGACCTCATCCGACGGCAACGAGAAGAAGATCGAGATGGTGCGGGCCTACCGGGAAAAGATCGAGAAGGAGCTGGAGACCGTCTGCCAGGACGTGCTCAACCTCCTCGACAACTTCCTGATCAAGAACTGCAACGAGACGCAGCACGAGAGCAAGGTCTTCTACCTGAAGATGAAGGGCGACTACTACCGCTACCTGGCCGAGGTGGCCACGGGGGAGAAGAGAGCCGCGGTGGTGGAGTCCTCTGAGAAGTCCTACAGCGAGGCCCATGAGATCAGCAAGGAGCACATGCAGCCCACCCACCCCATCCGCCTGGGCCTGGCTCTCAACTACTCGGTCTTCTACTATGAGATCCAGAACGCTCCAGAGCAGGCGTGCCACCTGGCCAAGACCGCCTTCGACGACGCCATCGCCGAGCTGGACACCCTCAACGAGGACTCCTATAAAGACTCCACTCTCATCATGCAGCTGCTACGAGACAACTTGACGCTGTGGACGAGCGACCAGCAGGACGACGAGGGAGGCGAGGGGAACAACTAGAGAGTCCAAAGCCTCATTCTGCCAAAACAAAACAACACAACACGCGTGTTCACAAATGATGACAAAAATAATAATAACAATAATGATGATAATAGATTAAAAAAAAAATCGTAGAAATGATAAAAAAAAAGGGAGGGTGTGGGGGGGCGGGAGGTTAAACGTTGGCTGTCAATTTAGCCGATGGTACTAACACGGCTGCTGTTCTGCTGTTCTTTATTTTTCAACAAGTTAAAATTGAAAAAAAAAAAGTAGTTGGAGGGGAGAAAATTTTGGTTTAAAAAAACAAAAGCGACACAATAAAAAAATAATGGAACCCCCCTCCTTGGTAGCCTCTGCAGCATTTGCCAAAATACCACCTGAAAGCAAAAGAGGTCGGTGCGACTATTGAGTAGTGGAGCCTTCACACTGGCAGAGACTGGTCTTGTCTCGCAAATGAAGCTGAGCTGTCTCCTTGTATTTGGCGAGTGGGAGAAGGACGAGGAAGGGGGGCATTTAGAGATTGCGTTTCCATGCTTGAGCAACAAGAAAAAAAAAATTAGAGAAAGCTTGAACGTCACGGCCTTTGCGTAGTGGGACGGCTGGAGCGAGTGCAGCAGGAGTTACAGAGGACGAAGATGGGCTTCGAGGGGCGTCTAAACGTCATTGTGTAACCTCAACGTACTGACATCTTTAGTTGCACCACACTATGACCGTCGAGTGGAAAAGCAGGTTGTCTCTGTTATTGAAGATGACATTAAAAAAAAAAAAGATTCTGATGTTTTTGTTTGCTTTGTGTCAGGTATGTGTCCAGCTCAGTCAAGACAGTCATTGTAACAAAAGAGACAAATTTCATCCAGTAAACTTAGTGCAGCTTGTTCCTCTCATGTGCTGATGTGCTTTATTAAATAAATTAATTGTTTTTGGACACCTAATTCTTATTGTCAGTATTGTCGTTACTATAAACAACTTTCATTGGCTCCTTATATTTGTCGGAAATGATATGACACACAGGAATAAATATGGCAAAACAAAATTAGGATATTTTAGTTTTTCAAAAAAACAAAAAAGGTAACTGGCCACTACCAACCCACCCTTGCAATCCAATGAAGCTATCTTCATAACAATGAGTAGGAAACGGCACCTGGAGCCACAGACTTGATCTGTGAACTAAGTCTAATTTGTGGAGCAAGCTCATGCAACACTAAGTGGAAGCTCAAAAAGCAGATTTGAGGTTTGTGGATTTACTTTTGTCTTCAATTTCTTCTTGGTCAAGAAATGCACTTGCCTATTATACTGTTTCTTCAGTGTAAGATGATAACTGCTCCAATATTCTCCATAATACAATATTGTGCATGCTGGTGATGTATTTATACAGTAGCTTCAATTTATTAACTTATACTGTAGATGTTATGTATTCATATGGACATGGAATTACTAGACCTTAAATTGGATTATTTTCTATTTATTTCATTTTATTGCAATTGTTAGCTAGACCTTAATTTAATCTGTGTTTTCTTTACTCCATTTGCTGACGTACGCTATACCAAAACAGTGATTGTTAACAATAAATTGATCTGTTACGGACATAACTATGGTCACATGCAGTTATTGGTTAAAAATAAAAAAAAGTGGCGGAAAGCAAAGGCATGTTTTTAGTCGTAGAGGGTGAATTCGTGAGTCAGCCCAGTGTTGACAATAATTTTAACACCAATATTAAAAAAAAAGAAAACATGACTTGACTCCCCCACAGTGAAGTGTAGTTACAAATTGCTTTTATATTCAAATGATCTACAAGGACTAAATCAGGATTTTAATGTAGACTGTATTGCAACCTTTCCCTTTCTCATTTCTCTTTACATTAACTGCCTTAAAAAGGAAAAGTAATATTTTAATCAATAAAAACATTCACCTATATTAAAAATAATTATAACACAAAAACTCGACAACATTTGGCTGCTTTAAGTGTGACACAACCATCAGAATAGCCCAACTGGACCATGACCTCTAAAAATAGGTCATGACGGTTGACTGTCCTCACATTCACACTGATGAACACACACTGCCAGCGGTTGTTGCAGGTTTCTTCCGTGTCTTCTCTGGGTGGGTTTTGAATGTAGCAGAGGATACATTTGCAAAAAATATCTGCATGCGTTACAGTGATAATCATTCTCGATCCAGCCCAGGAATAAACCAGTAGCTGTACACACAACTCACCACCGAATGGCTCAGTCTGAACGGTGCTGGTTTATGGCTTTGGCTTAACGTTTAAAACCTAATATGTTTGACTCCTATCGACAAACATCGCATACTTAGTTTTTACAATCAATGCTCATGTGTAGAGATGTTTTTTGCTGGTATTTACTGAGTGCAACCATTGTGAAACAAACATGATGTGCAAGTGATTCCAAATAAGCCAATCATAGATAACTTTACTGGAATTCGTGCAATGGCCTTCCCTGTGATAAGACGAGGCGTGTAGCAAAGCTAAATGGTGCATGTTCCCTACCATGCTACCGCATGTGGTTCTCAGATAATCAATTTCATTTATCAAATGGAAGACAAAAGTGAAGAATTGACCCAAAAGAAGTGTCGAAAAGACCTCCAATTAGAGTAATTAACGCCTTCAATCACGCAGACTGAAGTAATTATTGAACAGCAGCTGCATGCTAATTGGTTAAAGGGCAGCCAGCCTGCTCCAATTTGATTGGACGACGTACCGGGCCAAAGGTGGCTGTCAGTAGCCAACCCTCAGCTGTTGCTAAGAGGAAGTGGGAAGGCCACCTGCTGCCTCCTTTGACGCACCGCCGAGAGGCGCTCGCTGCTCACCTTTCACACCGGTTCGTCCGCCTGCTCGCGTGTTTACGGTTGAGCGGCGCGATAGCGTGGCGAAAAAGCGCCGTGCTGACGTCATCGCGCTCAATCAGACGCTTCATCAGGCATTTAAGAGACGGATTAGAAAATGATCAAGGCGTTTACAGAAACATTACACACACACACACACCCATTTCTATAGTGACAGCAACATTCCACCGTAACACTGATTATTTATTCAAATCTCCTGACTGAACAGTACTACATAGGTGTAGCATTCATTTTTATTCAAGTAAAAAGGCATGCTTGTTTTGCATACTGTGTGTATTCAACTACAGACTCTGGTGTCACGCCACACAGATGTTCATAAAGCTGAAGGGAGTCAGACTAACAACACTTGAGGAGAATCCCAGTACCTCTAGAACCTCTTCAGCCTGACACACTGAGTGCGGCTTGACTGGAGATGCCTGAGGAGAAAGAGTCCAATCAGCAGCCTGGTGGCAAACAGCCCTCCGCCAGCCAAGCAGCCACTTACTCGCAGCACTGAGGGCTGGATGGGCTGCTGGATTGATGGGGATTGGCATGAATAATTTAAGGCTGCATTAAACTGCGAGGAAACGGTGACTCATGGAGGAGGAAAAGCTGAAATGCTAAGTGGTTGAGAGAGAGTGCGCTCTGGTCTGAAGGCATCACCCGCCCAGTCCTCGCGTTCACGGCACGGCTGACTGTATGGAGGGCGCAAGGCTCCCAGTCAGTGATTACAACAAGAGACTTTTTGTTTTAAGCTTTCACATCTTGGAGTGTTTTCTATTATTAGCCAAATTGCCGAGCTGTAGGTCTGGGGTCGTGGGGGTCAGAGGGTGGGTTTGAGGGAGGGGGTGGGCACCAGTTCATGTCTGTCTATCTACCCTGTGTAACTATACAACAAGCTGGAGGCTCAGTGCATAGCAGAGGGCGCTATAAATAGATTCTCCCCTGCAGCTCTCCAGAGTCAGGAGTAGACTTAGAATGTGCATTAGTGGGCTGGCACGCAACATGAATGGCTGGAAGTTGACAGGGAGGGAAGAAGCAAAAGAAAAGAAAGAAAAAGAAAAAAAGAGGAGTGATGAAATCCAGGGGCCACCGCCCTCTCTCTCTCTCTCTCTCTCCCCCTCTTTCTCTCTCTCTCTCTCTCTCTCTCTCTCTCTCTCTCTCTCTCTCTCTCTCTCTCTCTCTCTCTCTCAGGCCCGGCCAGGCGGTCAACTGGAGCGTGAACAACACACATACACACACACACACACACACACACACACACACACACACACACACACACACCCCATACATGAAGTTGCTATGCAGTGTATTGATTACAAAGGGGCGCTCAGCTGGTGTTGCGCTGTGATGTCACTTCCAGCGGCTGCCCCTGGCCCAGTTCCCCGCAGCGGCAGCCCGGCACGCACGGCGCCGTGCGCTCATGCAGGCGCGCACGTCGCTCAAAATCCTACGCACAACCCATTTGTCGGCCTGCCCGCTTCTTTTGTGTTGTCACAAATCATCGTTCAGCCATTTGCAGCCGGGCTGCGCTCCTCAGTTTTCCCTCCATCAAGGTTCCAGCACCTGAAGGGCTGAGGGAACAATAGGGAGGCGCTACCTACGGGAGCAGGACGTGGCGCTCGTGAGCGGCGTGAAGTTACGTAACGCTCGTTAAAGCATCGTGACAGTGATAAAACCCAGAGGGGCCGTGGGAGTGTCGGCCCTGCCACGGAGACGCGAACAGAGCCCCCTACTGTTGGAACGCCGGCAGCTCGCCACCCGCCGCAGAGTCACCTGGCAGCAGCACGAACACGACGGCAGCAGCCACAATGTGGAAGGTGACGGAAGCTGGCAAGAGCCCTTTGAGACTTTGCTTTATCACTCTTGATAGCACCAGAGCTAAAGAAGAAATCCCTTAATCCACCACCTCGAGGTTTTAAAGGTTATACTGCACATCTCATTTTCATAACCCCCTTTTTTTCGGCTCTTATCTTGCATAAAATGTTGAATTTGGATTTTTTCTGTCCACTTATTAATGAGACGGGAGCTTCAGCAGGGGGTGGGATTGAGTGCGGGGGAGGACAATAATGTACGAGAAAAAAAAAACAAAGGCCAACTGCTGTGGTTAAGTGTGGCTACTACTTTTATTTTCCATCCCTATTTATTCATTTTTGCCAGAGAAGTCGAAGAATTTCACAGAGAACCTAGTAGACAGTTTTGTGTTGATGACATCATCTTGGGATTGATTGATTTTAAGACCACAGAAACTCTGTCATATAATAATAATAATAATAATAATAATAATAATAATAATAATAATAATAATAATAATAATAATAATAATGTGGAGAACAAGCATGCTGACAACCATGATCAGTGATGGCATAATTTTAAACCTGTTTATTTTGCAGCTGTGTGTCAAGGTTGAACGCCACGCCATCTAGGTGTTCATTCTTTTACACAATTGTCTTGCAGACTTGACAGAATTCTGTCCCTAGGCTGAACACTCACAACCCAGGTCCCTCACAGGAGTCCAGGCCACAGCAGTTGAGAACACTTCTGTTTCCCCACTTTCCCCACACACAAATTCTTGTTCGTTCATCACTGCCTGTCTTGGTTCAAACGGACCTCTCCACAGTCACTTGGTTCAAATGGACCTGGTCAGACTTCAGAAGCGTACAGTCCACCTGGAAGTCTGCCTGACAGCAATTCCGGGATTCCAATTGATATCAGGTCAAGGTAAATTTTAAAGGGAAAGCCGGGCTCATTGTTGTACAAGTCGGAATAAGGAGTTTTTGTGATGCCTCTTCTTGATTATTCAGTTGCTGTCCATGACAGCAACTGAATAATCAAGTTATACACCAATCACCTAATGATGATATTAGAAACTATGATTCACCCATGAGCCACGGATGCACAAGTCGTGATGCAAACTTCCAAGTGTATCATCAAACTGGCGGTCTTGCAGCTCGACAGACTGACTAACAGGCTACCGTGAACTCTGAAAAGCCTCCAAAAGGGTGCAGACACATGAATCGAACCTCAGACGCTGCGCTACTTTGATTCCTCTCCCAGCACGACGCAAGCGTTTTTGACGGCCGGCTCGCTCAGTCACGGGCAGAGAGCACATCTCCGTTAATTATGCATCAATCTGTGCATGAAAAATTCAGCCCAGACTCTCTGTATGATGGGATTATGCAATTTTGGGGGCTTAAGGAAACATTTCAGTGCACACATATGGCATAAATCCACCCTTGCACGTACTGCAGTACATATGGAAAAATTATCTCATGTGTCAGTGAACTCATTTGTTTCTCTCTGTTAAAATAAAGAGCTGGTAGTTGTCCACCCATCACATCTGATTAAAGGCTTAATGAGCAGTGGTCTGTTCATAATCCAGCAAATATCATGTAGAATAATTGTTGTGGATGCACTAAAAACTGTGACAGAATGGCACAATGTTTAGACATCTTTTTTTCTTGTTGGGAATTCTGACTCTGAAGCATTTTTTAAAAATGTTTTCCAATGTGTAGGCACTAGGTAAGCCTGATGGGGGCACTGTTCCTCAGTTTGCAATAACAGACAGGCAGCAGCAGTAATGTAGTCTTGACACTCCTCTTTGTCATGAATCAAAAAGAACTGCGCACCCACAGTGCACTCACCAGCCACTTGGTCCTGCTACCAGGTTCTTGTAAGCACCAGGATGAAGATCGTTTTCCTTCTGAACTGAATCCATTGACCCAAGAAGGTGCTGGAATGAGATCTTTGTCCTTGACACGGTTGCTATTGTCAACTGCTGCTGATTTGTTGGTGTTGCTCCACTGGATTGAGATGCGATGACTCCTGAGGCCGTTTGACTTAAACATCACCTTCACAAAACCAGCCTTGTGAGATTGTGCGCCCTCCTGCTTTTGCTCCTTTCTTCCCCTATTCTGACACTTGACCAACCAGCCTCCATTAACCGGGTCTGCAAGCCTGAATGCACTGAATGCACTGCACCATGTGATTAGCTACTTGATGCTTGCAGCCAATCATGCGGGTACACCTGGATAGGTGAACAGGTGTATCTCATAAATAAATAAATAAACTTAAGTGGCTCATAAAGTGGCTGTTATGTGTTTAACAGCTGCCTACCGACTCAGTGGCCAGTTTTTTTTTAGGTGCACCTTGCAAGTAAGTACTTGATATTTTCTCCTTTCGGGACCATTCTCCAAAACCCCAGATGTCTGTGTGTGTGTCTGTGTGTATGCCAGTAGATCAGCAGATTGTAAAACACTCTTCAGACTTCAGACCGTCCAGCATCAACGACCACGTTCACCATGTTCAAAGTTGCTTAAATCTCCTTTGGTCCTTATTCGGACGCAGGTTTCAAACTCCAGCACATTGTCTTCACTGCGTCTTCCTGCCTGAATGCACTGAACTACTGCAAAGCAAGTGGCCGGTG
This sequence comes from Thamnaconus septentrionalis, assembly GCA_009823395.1. NCBI lineage: Eukaryota > Metazoa > Chordata > Actinopteri > Tetraodontiformes > Monacanthidae > Thamnaconus > Thamnaconus septentrionalis. The sequence continues at coordinate 8,647,463 of CM020504.1, forward strand.
ACTGTAAGTGCGGGTATCATCACTCTGCAAAGACCCCTCCCCCCATCCAAGCAAGTGCAATAAGACACACAACATGCTGTTTGTTCTTTTATTGCATGGAGGACACATCTGGGCCAGAGAGGGCGCAGTGGGCTCGCTCACTCCCAAGCATCCGACCTCTCTTTGCTTTGCAAGATCACCGCTGTTGTACAGTTTGTGTGTGCGGGGCGTCCTGTGGGTGTGTGTGTGTGTGTGTGTGTGTCTGTGAGATGCAGCGTGTGTGAGGGCGACGCAGCGGTGAGCAGGGTTAAGCTCGGATCCCCCGCTCCTCCATGAAGGCAGTAATTACATGGGCAGCGTGCAAGCATATGGCGTCGGTGCAGATGTATTTACACAGCGCGCTCAGCTGGGGTTGCATCATTACCAGAGACAGAGGGGAGGTTGGGGAGGAGGGTTAGGGGGGCAGAGGAGCAAGGGCACTGCTCTCGCTTCCCTCTCTGCTGTGTGTAGACACGCCCACTTTGGGGAGGAGCCACAAGCCGCTGTCTGACCTTTCTGAGAGCTCGCTGTGCAAGTGAAATGAATGTTAATCTGAATGTGTGTGTGTGTGTGTGTGTGTGTGTGTGTGTGTGTGTGTGTGTATGCGGTGGGGAGGAAGGCGTCGCAGAGATTTTGCCTTCCTACTTCTTGTCCACGGCCTTCTTCTCCACGGTAACGGGTATCGACGTCTCCGAAGACTGGATGGCAGGGACCGCCAGGGGGGCCTCCACGGTCAGGAACCCCTCAGGAGACAAGGACGAGGTCACCTTCTCGATGTTGGCTGAGGGAGGCAGTCTGGATGAGAGCAACGAGAGGGAGAACGAGAAAAAAAAAATCACACTGAGGAAGTGCTCCAGTGCAAAGACCTGAAGAATTCAAATAAACAGGGGAATACGGGTGATGATTCAAGGTTTTTAATGATGGAGACTCCCTCTGTGTGGACAGGATGACATCCCAAACAGCCCAGCGTCATATTTTTTTCTATGTGTGCTGAGGCCCCTGGATGGCAGCAGAGCACCACTGAGCTGAGAAGCCAACCAGCAGAGCCATGAGTGAAAGGAGGTGAAGGCTGCTGCTGCTGCTGCTGCTGTGGCTGCTTTTCAGAGCATGAAATTCAGCTATCAGCAGCAGACAGCCTTCCACAGGCCGGACCAACCCAAAAATAAAGGCAGGCTTACCGAGGAGCCACATTAGAGGAGAATCACAGGAATCAGGAAGGAGCGTGAGGAATGAATTTCCTCCATGATAATCCACAGCAGCAGCTCTTCTTTCAAGTGAGCTGTTAAATGGATATTTCACTTTCAAACTACTTTTTTTTTTTTGCTGTGTTTACTTGGGCTCATGTCAAGGCTACAAAGTTTTCAAATTCCTCGCTTAAGTATTTAGATATTGGTGATATAACAAATGATGGTCACCGATCCACATACCCACCCATTCAACTTCAAACTTCCTGTGAGGCTCTTTTAAAAAAGTCCGTCCATCCCTTAAAAGATAAAGTCCTTCTAATGTCCATCAGTTTTTGTTTTTTTGTTTTTGTCAGCGTGATCAACAACTTTTATTGGCTTTTCCCTCCCTGGTCTGTGAACCTAGAGATGCTACTCACGTGTACTTCCGTGTGAAGGTTCTGGACACAAAGCCGTGCTCGTCCTTCTTCTCCTCGTGCTTGCCTGAGGACACAAACAAAAAATATATGAGACGTGTGAATAGAAAAAAAAACAGAAGCATTTGGAAGTCAAATAATTCGACACTTGCTGAATAAAGTAAAGTTTGTTTGCCCGGCGGTTTATCTTGCACATGACAACATCATGTGTTAATCTAAATAATGAAATAGCGAGAAGTGAACACATGACAAGCTGTGATGTTCAACTATTCTGATGACACTCGTAAAATGAACTACGGCACTACAATCTGGAACAGTCGTGGTCAATTTTTCTTTTTGCATGCCTGTCTGGTAATTGCAAACCTGACGCACTCGATGGATTGTTTTACAAATCTGTTGGGCTCAATTTACTTCAATCCATCTGGTAAATTGATTGGCCAAATGTGTAAAATTCCAGCAGACCAATCAGATTTATTTTTTTTGACTGCCAGTTGAGCTAGACAGCGGCTCAGTGCGTTATTAGCCACGTGCTACTGCCCTGAGGGGAGCCGTGTTTAACTAAACCCCTGTCAAAGCTTTTTGGGGTTAGTGCAAAAACATCTTTTCCACCAAAGAAAGTTTTTACTTCAACAATTATTAGTTTCAGAAAGTTTACCTGTCCTGTGGCTTTTCATTCACTGCTTTTTCTGATGTTAATAACACCACCCATGAGAATTGATGCTAAAGCAACATCCAAGCTAATGAGCAACAGCTGAACTGCATCTCCTTCCTCTGGTCTTTTAAAGGCAGCTTGCAATTTGCATTATCTGCAACTGAAAGGCAAGCGATTGGTTAACCGTTGCGAAAAGCAGCTGAAAATGCTTTGGATTGGAGTTTGGCAAGATGGATGCGCAAGATCTCAGACTTGAATCATTCACACAAGGTTGAGCTGTTCCATTATCAATCCACCAGTTTCCAGGTTGCTCTGCTCTGGTCGCCAGGTGCTGACGAGATTTAACAGATGAACACACTGACAATGTGTTCGGGGTACAACGGCTGCGCTATTTATTGGAGGCTTCTGCCTCGGATATTTTTAGCTCTGGAGGCGCCCACCCCCATCCTCGCGACCACATAGAGTGCTGTCTCTGTTGGACAGAGTCTGGAAACACTGCCCCTCAAAGTCTGGCTTTGATACGGTCACATGTTTGTTGTAACAACAGGCTCGGGCAGGTCTCTGATACCGATCCTGTGATGGCTCCATGAGAAGAAACCTAGAGCCATTTGTGCGTCACAGCACTCTTCATTAATCACCAGCAGATTATCGGATGATGTTGTGCGAGAATGATCACACTTGATCCCTGTGAGGGCTCACGCGGTGGCACACCGGACTTGGCCTGAGTCCCGGACGTTGCTTATTTGGAGCGTTCCTGTCTGTGTTTGTCTTTCAGCGGCGGGCTACTGGCTGAGCCGGGCTCTGGACCTGGACAATGAAGAAGGCCTTTTAAAGTACCAGACACAAGAGCTGTCTGTCAAAACCCGCTACCGGATGATTGGTCAGGGGATGGCAATGTGGAATGTGGGAAAGAGGGTCTCAGAGCTTAGCGTTTGGACGATCCATTTTCAGCGGATTCACTTCCGCAGTTCTTTCCCCCCTGCAGTTTTTCTGTAGTGTGTCATGAGTGTTTGTGGGTCATAAAAAACTATTTTATGGGGAGATAAACTGTGAAGGTGGACTCCCCACATGTTGAAGTGTGTGTGTGTGTGTGTGTGTGTGTTTGTGTGTGTCGCTCCACATCCCCCAGCGAAGTGCTCTGCCAAAAAGCCTCCGCCCTCCAGAACACTGGAGCACATTACATTGTTTCAGGGGATTACATAACTGTGCAGGAGTGCCTGCAATGTTTGGCGAAGATAAAAAAAAGTTCCCTTTAATCTATCTCTGCGCCACTTAAAACACTGTTAAGTTGTTCCGAGGGAGAAGTACTGCTCTACCTCCCGGTGCTCTGATCCTCAGCCAAAGCGCTGCATCGCATGGGTTTTTTGTTTTGGCAGTTGTAGGGCGGGTACAGACTACTAAAACCGAAACCTGGAATCTCAAAGAATGACTGGTGGGAAAGCTCACCGGTGATCTCCACGACTCCGTCCTTGGTCTTCACCACCAGCTCCTCCGGCGCGAAGTGGTTGACGTCCAGGGACACTTTCCACGAGTCCTGCGTCTGCTTGATCTCCGACACGCCGCTGCTCATCTGGCGGGACAGGGCGTGCGCCTGCTGGGCCATCACGGCACCCGGGTACATCATGGCGGCGGGGGGGCCGTGGGGCATCACCAGGCCCATGTCCGGGGCCAGGACGGGGGGCCTCATGTAGCCCGGCCAGTGGGTGCTGGGGTGCGAGGGGAAGTCCCCGGGCACGGCCGGCATGCCGAAGCACTGGTCGAAGATCCGGCTGTGCTGCTGCCAGTCGCGGAACGGGTCCCAGCTGGGGGTCCGCAGCAGGGTGAAGGGAATGCGTCTCTCGGTCATGGCTGCAGGGTTGGGTGGGTGGGTGGTGGGAGTGAGTCTCTGACTGCAGGAGCAATACACACACACGGGAAATAAAGCCCTCCGGCCTCTCTGGAAATGTTTTTCCCCCAAAATGTGCCGTGTGGCTTTCAGCTGAGTGCTTTTATAGGGCCTGACGCCACCCCTGTACACAGAGCCCTCCCTCCACCGCCCCCCAGCCCCTCCCTCGCTCACACCCCTCCCTCCGACGTGCTTGCAGAAAGCGCTAGACTATCTATTTATGTGAGTGGGAGCATTAGAATGGAATCCCGACAGGAAGGCCGTCCCTATCAGCAGCTGCCCGGCACTGTTGAACCTGCCCTCTTTCCACCCCTCCACTCCACCGCTCCCCACCACCTCCTCCCCCCTCCCCAACCAGAATAATCCGGAAGGCCGCTGGGAAGCCAGCTGGGCCCGCCGCCTGCACAGGCGTTAGCAATGCATTGAGCGAGGTTTAATGCTGCTTGATGATAATTTCGCCGCCCCTTTACAACGCGCACGCCACAGAATACTTGATCTAACAATCACTCTCTGTTCTATTTTTTTCCTCCATTTTTAATCGTGACTTTATTTAACGCAGCGTGCCGCGCGCTCCCCTGCGAGCGGAAACAAGTTCAATCAAAGACGCAGCGTGGGATCCCCTGCCGCAAGAGGTCTCAATCACATCGACAAAGACGCAGTACGGCGACGCGGTCGGTCAAAGGAGGACGGGGGTCTGATGTTACTCGGTTGAACATGTAGTTGTGCAGACGGCTGACGGACTGAGTTGGAGGGCAACCTGATCTTGTTTGCAGACGGTAGTAAATGTTGGGTATTAAGCGAGAAAGTGCACCATTTAACAAAAAGTTTTTAACGCCATAGAGGACAAATGCTTTGTACTATTGTCCGCTAAGACTGGCGTGGTTCGAACCAGAGGACCCAACAGTATGAGGAGGTCTTCTCTCAGATGTTCAGTTTGTATTCAGACCCTTTCTTTTTAAGTCCTGCACGTTGCCTGTTCACTGTAGGCTGAGAACCAAAATAATTGTGAACAGGCGTGGGTAAACTTTTTGACTGATGGGCCACATTGGTTTTTAAAATTTGACAGAGGAGCCTGTTTCTCATAGGAGAAAAAAATGTATCATGGGATATGTAGAAAACGTGCTTTAATGTCAATTAAATAATGAACACAAGCTATAACAACAAAAGTTATCACAAAATCGCTGTCTTAGAGACCCAACGGTATTTAGCTCTTTATTGGAATGACTCTTAAAACGCTGAAAAATTGATGAAATACAGCTATTTCATTACTTACTTACTATTAATAGAATTTCTTCAAGTTCGTTGGGCCGGATTAGAGAGTTTAACAGGCCACATATGGCCCCCGGGCCGTAGTTTGCCCATGCCTGGACGTACTTGCGTTACAAACCCAGAGGGAATGTTGGTCCATTGCTGCCAGGCTCAAAATCATCAGTCACTTCTAAACTCTTCAGGAAACCAATCACCACGACCACATACTTGTTTCCCCATTTACTTCAGTTTATTGTCAGGTATAATAACTTGCACACTACAAAGAATGACTCGTAGAACCAAAGGGCCATTTGCTATAATTAGAATTAAAAGGAACAGGTTCGTTAAATATAACAGTGGGGACTGGGTATGGATACACTGGAAATGCCACACTGCGTGTGCAGCGTCGCGGGACGGGAATGGATGGCAAGGAAGACGAAAGGGCGATCCCTGAACTGCACCGCCAGTTTACCAGTGTACCGCAGGAACCGTGTGGTACTTAGCATGGCGTGGCCGATTCCACACTGGGCTGCACCATTCGCCCATGATATCGTACAGTTGAGCGGAATAATAGACTCTGGTGACAGAGAGATGTTCCGGCTCTGGTCGAAGATGATCCTCTTCTCCTTGCAGAGCCATAACGTGCACCACACTGAACTGGCATGATAGAGCAGCTAGGGTCGCTGCAATCAAAGCAACTGCGGGCCAAGACTTGGTTTCACTGGCCAACATTGGGAGCATCAAATCAGTGAATCATCGATCCGGAGGTTTACAAGCACACTAATGTAACATCATTCTGTGACAGGATTCCCAGCTTGATAAAATCAGGTTGTATTATCAATATTGTCATATTGTGGTGCGATGTTCAGAATGCTCCAATTAAAGTATTTCAAAATGCTAATGGATACTTCGTAATCATTGTCCAATGCATAGCCACAAAAATAATGGGTTAAATAAATCTACAATGTTTTTTTATTGCTGGACAAAACTAAATGGGAGAAAAAAAATGAAGGGAAATTAGTAATTGCTTCCACTCGCCATGGAAACGTCTTGATTGGGATGTTATCATTTTGGGACTATGGGCCAAACCTGTAACATTAGTGTGCCTGTAAACTAATGTGGGGACTGATTGACAGCCTTGGTCTAGAAGTCTTTGTACAACACAAACTCGCCTCAAATGGGAATTTACTGGCAGCAATCTTGTCCTCCAAGCACGATCCGACTGCCACACGCAGACAGTAGACAAGTAAGAAATAAAATCAATACAAAATGAACTATAATAAATAAACCAATAAATACGTTGGGATTATAAATAGCTGTGCCGACACAGACGTGTGCGTGGATGCCTTTTGCAGAAAGTTTTTTTCTTTTCTGTACATGCAGCAGCAGCAGCAGCAGCAGTCTGGGGCTCCGGCTGCAGCGGCGTACACATAAATAATTACCTCGCTGTTCAGTGCAAAGGAGGTATACACACACACACACACACACACACACACACACATCTTGCTCTCACACACACACAAGCATAACATATACACCAGGGGTCACCAACGTGGTGTCAGTGGACCTGTTCTAAAAATAGCACAACTCATTGAGCTGCGTCTAAAATGCAGTTTTATCCAACCTTGGTCAGTCATTGATAATTATTTAGAACTCTTTAACGTGTTCATTGTCTTCACATAGATCAGTATCATTAATAATAATAATAATAATGATAATAATATATAACTAAAGGCTAACGGAGAAAATACATTATTCCAGGAGAGTGTAGCAAACTGGTTGCTCTTCATTTGACCCAGTAGTGAAGTAGCTGTCAGGTTCAACAAGGTTGGTGACCCCTGATATACACTCTTTCACACATTTAATGTCCCATACTATGCACATAGACTTTCCATAATGTTTGCAATAATACGTCTCTGGCCTCCCGCTGAGCTCCCCAGATGTGAGAAACACCCATCCTTCTTCAACTAGCTTCATTTTGGGAAATCAGCCCACTGTGACATCACAAAGGGCAGTGAAACATTCCTGATGTCCCTTCCTATGTGAGTGACCACACCCCCGACCATAGATGCTGTGGTATTGTTCACTTTCCAAACTCTTGGTGGAGGTATAATGCGGACAGCTAAATCCTGCTTTAGCGGGGAAGCTAAAACTGTTAGGAGGTGGTAAACACCGGGCTAAACAGGCTGCTATCTTACAGAGGCCGACTCACTTGAGTGCTTGATTAAAAAATAAAGATTTGAAAATGAGCATAATATGGGACCTTTAAATCAGGTGGAGCAGAACGAATGGGGCACAAATTGAAAGAAGGTAAACACACAGTCCAGCTCTGTTCCTGCTCACCTCTGTGTGCAGATGGCAACAGTGTGTACAAGTCATAGCGGAGACCAGACGCAACCCGGCGCTGTTCCTTTGGAACAGCTCACCGGGCTGCGAGTCTCCGTCGATGCGTCATGCTAAACAAGCCTCTTTAAAAACTACACAGGGGCGTACAGTGCATAGTTTACAAAGCCAGAGCTGAACAGAGTTTACATCTATACAGGCCCGTCTGTACAATACACTTTTCATCACACAAAAAAAAAAAGCTGTTCTTTTTCTTTCACCACCGTCTCATCTTCGCACTCCTCCTGTGTTCTCGCTCTAGTTGATCTTTGTGCTCGGATGAGATGGTGTTTGAGGGGATGAGTGCATGACGGAGGGGGAGGAGCGTGCGCTCGTCAGAAACGCACAGTCAGCCGTTGACGGCGTCCTCGTTTTGTCTTCCGCTCGCCTCCTAATGGTTACAATAAATATATTTATGCTGTACAGTTCTTGTTGGATTAATTTTTGGTTGATTTGTGGAAGAAGAAGAAGAAGAAGAAGAAGAAGAAGAAGAAGAAGAAGAAGAAGGGGAAAAAAGGAGGAAAGTGCTAAAATATAGCAAGATTTGTTCTTTGGGCTTTGCCAAATGAATTTCTGTGACCCATCTCCTTCAATACCTTGTGTGTAAGTCAAGACATGAACAGTGTCAGCCAAATTCTCAGCAGTTGTGCAATCTCAGGAGGAGCTTCTCTCTCCTCTTTGATCCAGGCTCTGTGTCAGACGGGGGTGGGGGGTGAAAGCTCTGGTTGTGGGCAGCGGCCCGTCGTCCTCACGTCACGACTGAGGCCGAGCCGCGCGGCGGCGTAGCGGTTCCTCCGGCCGAGCCGGCCAGCTGCTCAGAAGCCGGGGCTGTCGTAGCTGCTGCGGCTGTAGTAGCTGTGGTGGCTGCGGGAGCGGCTCCTGCTGCGGCTCCAGCTCCGGCTCTGGCTGCGGCTCCAGCTGCGACTCCTGCTGCGGCTCCTGCTGCGGCTCCTGCTGCTGTAGCTGCGGCTGCGGCTGCGGCCGGAGCGCGACGGGCTGCTGTCGTAGCTGGACGACGACGGGCTCGGCCGGAAGTAGGGGATGGGCCGCTTGCGAGCGCTGAGGGAGACGGAGACAGAGCGGGACAACGGGTGTCAGCGGGCGGGGAGGACGAGTGAGCGGGAGAGGGTGAAGGTGGTTTTTTAGCGGCGTGGTCGGCCGGTTTTATCTGCCGCCGACAGAGGAGGAGCGAGGTTTTAGAGGGAGGAGTCAGAGTTAAACAAGTGGCGGTTAGCATCAGTGCAGAATCTGGAAGAGATCAGCTGAGTGTGAGTGGATCAGAGGTGAAGCTGTGAACACACACACACACACACACACACACACACACACACCTTTGAGCTGCTAATTTTGTGAGGACATTAAATGACTGATTGATTAATCATCCTCACCCCACTTTAAACCTAATTAGGTAAGAAACCTAATTCTTACCGGACCACCAAAACTAAGTCTTGAACCTTTTCAGCAATCTGGAATTGTGACCAGCAAATACCTCAAATCGCTTCTAATTGGTCCTGACAAAAATAGCTATACAAGCACGCACACACACACATGCACACGCGCACACACACACACACACACACCTGTGCTGCCAAAATTAAGCTTTTAACCCTTTTAGGAACCTGGAATTGTGAGGACCAGCAAAAACCTCAAATCGCTTCAAATTGGTCCTGACAAAAATAGCTATACAAGCACACACAAACACACATATGCGCACACACACACACATACTTTTGTGTTGCTAATTTAGTGAGGACATTTATTGACTCATTGATTAATCATCCTAACCCCAACCAAAACCTAACCAAAGTCTTCAAATTTGTCCTGACAAAAATGGTTATACAAACACACACACACTTGCGCACACGTATGCATGCACGCACACACATACACACACACACACCCAGCAGATAACGCATGTCATGTTAGTTTAAGCGTCAAGCCCAGATTGCCTTGTTAATAGCCACCCTGGAAGTGCCACCTGTGAGGTAATGAGCTGCTCCCTCCCACACAGCCTCTCACCTCCGTGGAGGCCAGCACCCAGAAAAATCAACAGTCGAGCGAGCGCGGAGAGATAAACGCTATCAAGGTATCCCCGGCGCTGCCGCAGGGCGTGTCTCACCTTGTCATCTCTGCTGTGCTCGAGATGACTCGGCAACAGCTTTTGTCTGCTTGGCGCCTTTGGGGAGGAGCGCCGCCCGCCTCAATGAGGGCGCATCAACCTGACTAAACCTTGATAGGGTTTTAATCTCCGCCTCGGAGTCCTGTTGCAACATTAGTTCATAACCGCGGCGAGGCGCAGAGTCGGGGGTGAGTTTCCCTCGGCGGAGGAGCGAGCGAGCGAGAGGACAGGAGACAGAAAACGGGAGGCCAAGGTTTACTCAGAGGGAACCGTGGCGGTCGGCCGCTCAGCCCGGCTTCAGCAGTCACGCTAGCAGGATCCCACTGCACGGCAACTGTTACCAGGGTAACTAGGCTGCTGCAGCTCAGCAGCGTCGCCTCGGCTGGGCTTCAGGACCTTTAGGGCTGCTGGAGCACACACACACACACACACACACACACACAACTTTTTTTTTGTCTTTTTGTCAGATAGGAATATTGACATGTGCGGGTCATACATCACAAACAAGTTACGTGAAAGGAAGGAAAATATTCCTCAAGCACGTGAGGACCTGAGGACATCTCACCTTGAAGAACTTGAAGCCAAAGTTACAGTCAAAGAAACTTAGAGTAGAATTGGAACACATGATTTTAACAACAGTTAAGTCACATTGAAGCTCAGTTTAACAACAACTTTTGACTACTAATTATTTGACTTGAACAGTTATAGTTATGAATAATAATCATCATCATCATCATCATCATCACTTAATGAAAACGTATCTCCATATTTCTGACAGCTAATTGTAGCAGGAGTTGCAGTGACACTCACTAATGTGGTTCCAGAGGAGAGGAAATTCCTACATTCAGACTGACAGTGGCATGAAAGACGGAAATAATGGAACATTCCTCTCAACACTGGAATAGCTCAACTAGTGTTGTCGTTTTAGAGAAAATGCAGAAAAATTGCAAACATTTCTTTGCGTTTGTGAACATTGCCGTATATACTGTTTTTTTCGTTACCCCACACTATCTGACTGATAGCATAAAACTACCATAAACTCCCTGACCACTGAGCTGATGCACCTTCTCATTTTATTAGTTTGGTTGTAATCCAAATCAATAAAGACACCCCGCCCCCCCGGAAAGAAAAACTGTGAAAAAGAAGAGTCAGAGTCTTCTACCTGGTGATCCTGCGGGCCTCCATGAAACTGGGTGAATCTCGCCGTCTCTTGCGGATGGGCGAGTAGCTGCGCGAGCGGCGCCGAGCTCTGCTGTCGTCGTCGGAGCGGCCCGGGCTGTCCCTCTCCCTGTGGACGCACACACGCAGTGAGGTCAGCAACGTTGGCCAAGTCAGTGAGGTCCGCCTTGGCTTGGGTGTTGACGTCCTCACCTGGAGTTGTTCTGCCTGCTGTGCGGCGACTGGGCCTTGCCGGGGCCTTTGTCTCTGGAGGTGGCTGAGCGCGACGACGAGCAGCCGCTGCTCCACGAGCTGCTGCGCTGCCGGACGCTGTTTTTGCCGCGGGACTCGTCCTTCTTCCTGCCCGACGGGTGCGTGTGGTGCCCCGGGGATGCCGACGGGCTCCGGTGGTGCTGCTGAGCCCGACTGGAGCGGCGGTGCCGCTTGGAGGAGTGGCCGCTCTTTGTCCTGGCAGGCCAAAACGAAAAAGAAAATCGTTTTGATTTTCGTCAAATACAGTTTATGTTAGCTACATGTAGCTGTGGTCTTTAAGTGTGTCGAGCAGTTGGCGCAACAACAAATAAAATCAATACATTCATTGATAACTTTGCAAAAATGAAAAAGTTTCTGACAGAATAATGTGGACTGAGCTGGATAATTCTTAAATACTTTGGTACTCTCAATACTGTTAATATAAGTGTAAACATTCAATAACGGCTCACAGGTCATTCCTATGTTATTTTTCTTTTTAAACTGCAGCACAACCAAACAATCGTCAGTCATAGTTATGACTAGTGAGCCATTCTTGAATGTTCACACTTTAAATCGTGACAAGCAATGTCATTTTCTTTTTACTCTGTAAAATCTCTGGAAGCGTACTGAGCAGTGACCCCAAAGCTCAGGTACTCTGAAATAATCTCCTTCTAAAACATGATTAACTTTTATATTTAACTATACAACAGCATAGTTCAAATAGCTCTAATTCAAGCAACAACTATAATGATTTTCCAATGAAAGGAGTAGAAAGTACAGATATTCGTACACAAATGGGGAGTAAAGAAAAAAGTTGTCAGAAAAAGAAATACTCAAGTAAACATACCTAAAAAAAATAAACTTAAGTAAAGTACAAAGTATTTGTACTTTGTTGCTTCCCAATTCTACTAAACATAAAACGACAAAGGATTTAAAATCCTGCAGAGCGACCGAAGGAGGGAAGGCTACTCACTTCCTCTGGTGACGAGAGCTCCTCCCTCGGTGTGCGTGCTGGGAGTGAGCCGAGTCACTGCTGTGAGCGGGGGAGTGAGGGCTCGTTTTCTGACCTCTTTGGCTCCCCTTCCTCCCCGGCGCCTGGTTCACGGAGCTCCCCATAGCCGAAGGCCTCCCGTCTGCACTCCCAGCCTCTCCTCCCGCACCTGGCTGTCCCATCTGACTCCTGTTGGGGGCGCTGTGGAACTTCTGCTCTCTCTGCAGACCGGCCTGGACGCTCGCAGAGGTAGCGGTCAGCAGACGGAGCTTCTGCAGAGAGATGATGACCAACAGAGGAAAATAAAGAGGGGAAAAAGGAGGGGGGGGACAGGAACGACGTTAGAGTGTTCCCGGGTGGCTGAATGAGAGCTACGGTGTGCTTGCCAAAAGAAAGTAAACATCTAAAAGAAAGAAGTCTAGGTTTTCTCCATATGGCTTATAGATAGTCCTCTATGGTGCAGCGCATGCAATACTTGGCATGCAAAACCATAATGAGTTGAAGAAATCATAGTCGCAGAAACAAACAAAAATAAAAAAAGAAACTAGGAGGAGGAGGAAGAGAGGGAAAGAAATCAAACAGAACTGTGAACCAAATAAGTTTAAGAGCAGAGGCAGAGAGTACAGAGCTACAGATTTTGTAGAGTAGAAAAAAAGAGGACTTCTTCAGTTTTCTTTAGTAATGGTTGGAAAAAGAAATGAAACGAAACAGAAAGAGAAGACAACTTGACGGAACATCACAGAAATGGAAGGAACAAAATAAAGATCACAATTATTGACTCAATCGAATCAGAAAACAAATCGTCTGCTACTCAATTTTTCTCCTTCTGGATTTTTTTTTGCTTATTTTAAATCCTGTAGACAATTGCTGAGATGTGAACAGCGACCCATTTTCTTTGATTGTATTTTTTTTTTCAATGGTTACTCTTGTTTAACTCCCTTCTGGTTAACATCCACTTACCAATAAAGTGGTATTCCCTCCTTTAGTAGGTAAGGTATGAAGAAAAGGGAAAAGTGGGGCAACATAAGTGCATCATTAGATTCACAAAATGCAAGAGAAAAAGACACAAAACCCTTCCCTGCCAGTGACTCATGAGACATTGCATGGAAATCAATGGAAAAGAACTCAAAAGCAAAGAGGAGAACCACAATGTGCAGGGAATCCCTCACACACAGAGTCAGTCCTCGGGGGGGCACCGCATCTCGGCTGACCACAGTTTGAGGGGAACTGGGGGGTTTTTCTCCCATTGAGCAGCTTGCGCCAACTGCTCGACACACTTAAAGACCACAGCTACATGTAGCTAACATAAACGACCTTTATCAAACTAATTGTTCCAAGTACTCGGGGCCCTTTAGACGCTCGCAGCCGTCGGTCAACTTGTGCGCAGATACAGTTTGGAGAAGGTGTTTGGCTCACTACTAAGACTAACTGAAAACCCATAAATCGTTGCTGTTAGTCAAAGCTCCTCAGAAATGCACGTGGAGTGCTGACCCGAGAATGACGTTCAAGGATTTGAAGGTTAAAAAGCTACAGCTAAGGTTAAGAATACACTCATTGACTGTGATGCTAGCTGTGTTGTCATGACACCATTTTCAGATGATAAGGCCAGCAGCATTCTGCATTTTCCCCAGTGTTGACAGCGCCACAAAATGACCCAAAGCAAAAGTGGTAAATTCAATCTGCTGTGATAGCTTGGTTCAGCACGCAGTCCCTCTGCGTCATGGCACCCACGATCCAAACAAGAGCTTCTTCATTGAAATGATTGTTTTGCTTCCTGATGCAAGTTTCTTTCTAGAATCTGAAAACTCAGCAACTCACTGAGCAATCCTTGTATCCAGAGCATTAGCTGCTGGCATTACAGCGCTGACCCAAACAAAATTAACAAGATACCTGCTAAATATGGATGTCAACGCTGTATCTGCCAGAGCATTAGCGTGCATTAGCATTTAGCTCTCTGCACCAGCCTCATTCAGCAAAAATATGTCGTTCAAAACATTCATGTTTCAAATAATCGGATCTTAAAACAAGGCAGCGAGAGACACATGATTGATGATACCATACATGATACCATACATTGGTATGGGTATTTTAAAGATATTTTTACAATAGTAATCAGAGCATTGCTGACCTCTTCATCTAATTAGCTGTTAATAAAGTTCTCACAAATACATTTATTTAACCTTTACACAAGTATTAAACACAACTAGAGCTCAGGAAAGCCATGGAGCGCAACTGCACGGCTTAGTGTGTATGCATGTCAGAATACAGGGCAAATCTCCATAAACAGGGAAAAATAAATCGAGCTGTCTCTGCATGCATTGTTGTGCGCTGTCTGAATTGCTTTAGACTCTGAGATACAACAAAAGCACCAACTGATCCTGGCAGAGACAATAAAGAGCCATTCTCTGGTATAGAGGAGACAACTGAGCACTATAATTAGAAAACACACAGCCACTGGTGCTTATGACAGTTGTTAGAAACAGTCATGGAAATCGATATGATGGAAAAAAAACAAAAAGAAGAAATCAAAAGACAAATGTGCTAATTCACCAACAAACAGAAAGATGCTGGACAAAACAGGAATACACTCTACCAAAACAGAAAGTAAACAATAAATAAACAAATAAGAAAATAAATAAGAGACAAGAATGGACCTCAGAGTGAGTGGGAGAGTGAGAGAGAGAGAGAGAGAGAGAGAGAGAGAGAGAGAGAGAGCAGGATATTGGACTTCAGGATGAAGTTAAGGAGGAAAGAGGAAAACCAGAGTTCTACATAATCCAATTGTTTGAAGAGTCAAATCATAACTGATGGATTAATTTGCTTGAGACCATTTGTAAGCAAGAGAAAGAGAGGAAGAGAACAAGTGAGAGAGAGAGAGAGAAACATTGACGTCACTCAGGCTAGGGTGCTTGTCACATTCTCATCTGCATAAAGATCACGTGCGTAGGCAAAGCGTTACCTACCTTCCATTTCAATCAGTGACACGTATGCAATATCAACAAAAAAGGAAAGAAAGAAAAAAAGGAAAAACAGGAGAAAGGAATGTTCTCCGCAGCGAAATGGGAAAAAGACAATGACCTCTTTTAGTATCAGCGCTACATATTTTGACCAGAGACGAAGGAGAAAGAAACAAAGCAAAACCAAAAACGAAAAGGGGGAGGGAGGGGGGAACAAATCAACAGCCCAGATGGGATTCAAATAAAAGAAAAAAGAAAAAAGAAACAAACAATGAGTCTGTAAACTACATGATCGGATTTGTCTTTTTCGCTTGTACAAATGCAGCCATGTTTGTATCGGAAGGGGGGGGGGTAGTGGGGAGGTGGGAGGGGCAGCCTCGATACCGCTGGACGTCCACGTAGAGTAGTGGGAGGTTAAAAAGATGGATGATGGATGGAGGAGGAGGAGGAGGAGGAAGGCATGCAGATGTGAACAGTGTGTGTGTGTGTGTGTGTGTGTGTGTGTGTGTGTGTGTGTGTCAGCGCATGACTGTGTGTTTTGTGTGTGTGTGTGTGTGTGTGTGTGTGTGTGTGTTCAGGCGGAGTGAGAGGTGAGTCACACAGGACACAGATGAGCAGGTAGGACAGAGGGAGAGGAGGAGTGGAGGATGAGAGGAGGAGGAGTGAAGAGGAGGAGGAGGAGGAGGAGCAGTCACTGCTGAGGGTGGGGGGTGGGTGGGGGGGCATCTAGAGAGAGTGGGCTCATTTGAAAGGGAGCCCAGTCACGTTGCTGCTTCTGTGTCTAGTCTGCACTTTTGCACATTAGCCCAACTCTCAAACCAGGCACCCCCCCCCCTATTTTTAACCTCTTCATTTATGTCTGTGGGGAGGCTGGAGTGGAACGGTGGCCCTGGGTCCCTTTTGTTCTACAATCACAGTCACGTTAATACTTGTGCCAGTTAGTTTCCACAGTCATTTTCACCCTTTTGCTTGTTTAGAGTTTGAGGAAAGACCAGCTCTGTTTGGGACAGTCTGATTGGCTGGGAGGCAGACCCGCATGCTTCCCAATGCCCAGGCTGCACTGAGTGGAGAGAGCTTTAGAGTGTGAAGATCAAGGCCAGAGTTAAAGCTGCGCAACATTCAGAATTGAACCAGCTGTCGTGATGCGTCCTGGATGGTTTTTGATGCGGCTGCTCCACCTCCAGCGCTCCAGTGTTCGGAGGCCACGGTGCTGTTTTAACACTGTGCAATGTCTGTGAAGGATCTCAGTCATCCAGGTTGTCTGAAAGTGGAAGGGTTAAGTTGGGTCAACTGGACGTGTTGTTGCAATCTTGAAGATGTTTCGAAGGTGAAACGTCTTCAATATTGCAACAACACGTCCAGTTGACCTAACTTAACCTTTCCGCTTTACACTGTATAATGATGTGGAATGTGAAAAAAAATGCTTCCACTCTTCCCGGGCGCTCCGGCAGTGACAAATTGGCAGCAAGCTGTCCGAGTCATTCATTCATTCATCTTCTATACCCGCTTATTCCTCTGTCCGAGTCAGATTTCAAAATAAAAGCAGGACGATGAAATCTTGTGCTTTAAGATTATTTTTCCCCATCATGTTTTGACAGCTGCTGTTTTGTTGGTGAACCCAAATCGTTAAAGTCAAAAAAAAAAAGAAGTGCAGCAGGCATTGTTTTTAGTTGTTCTTCCCCCTGAGCGGAGTCAATAGAAGCATATGGGACGGTCTCCCACACATGGCCAAACAAAGCTGGAGGGCAACTACAGCAAGAGGAAACTCAGATAGGAGACACTCTGCAGCAGCAGCAGCAGCAGCAGCAGCAGCAG
>CM020504.1:8667039-8737039 GCA_009823395.1 Thamnaconus septentrionalis
TTGTCCTCATTTTGATTTTCCATCTAGGCAAATTGGATTTGTTGGTTCAAAGAAGGATCGCAGATCGTTATCGCCTCAAACAAAGCGATCAAGAGTCTCGATTCGACAAGGGTCCATTACGACTTCATATGTCGGAAGATGTCTCTTTACAGCCGTCTGCTGCTATAAAACTACTTCACTGCAATAACCTTTGGAGGAGGGGCAGGTGTATTGGGTGAAGTTTGTGGGGTTTTTTTGCGGGCCTTTATATGGGCTTCTTCCGGAACCACTGTGTGCCAAGTGCGCCTGCCTCAAGTTCATTTCTGAGGTATGGCATGCTAATGTTATGCTGTGACTCAGTGTGTGTGTGTGTGTGCGTGTGTGTGTGGTGGAGAGCTGCAGGAATCTTTCTTCTCTTTGCCTCCTTTTTTGTCACCGGAAATCAACAAGGACAAACAGAAAAGAAAAGAAAAAAGAAAAAAAACCATGGCAGAGAGAGCCGGAAACAAAGATCTTCTAGTTTTTTTTCACACAAGATTTAAAAATACCTGGCCCACAACGTGTGAATAAATTCTAAATGTAAAAAAAAAAAAAATATATGAAAGAACAAGAACAAGAACGACCCAAACCTCACATCTTGGAAAGGGGGGGTGGGTGGAGGGGATTCATGGGAACCAAGACAAAAGAGAGAGATTCAACTCATTGGCAGGGACAGTGGGAGACACCGCTGGAGGGGGGGCGCGTGGCGGCTGTGGGGGCAAACTAGAGAAGCTCACGTACATCGTTTCCTCTCTCGCCCACGACGTGCTGGTGCAGGCGGCCCGCCTTGCCGTTGCGGCTCCGCTGGTTGTGCTCGCCGTTGTGCCACGCCGCAGGAGTGTTGGTGCCCGGGGAGGGCGGCGCCGCGCCGGAGGCTTTCTGTCCGTCCGCCTTGTGTTTGGAGTTGGTCCTGGAAGAGTAGAAAGCCTGAGGTAAGAGGTTGTTGTTCAATTGTTGTATTTATTGTTTTATTTGTGTGTGTGTGTGTGTGTGTGTGTGTGATTCTGCCTTTTTTTCATTTTAATTAACCGTACAGCACTTTGTTCATCTCAGGTTGTGTTAAAAGTGCTCGATAGATATAGATATAAGAACTTTGACTTGACTTGACTTGACTTGACTTGACTTGATGGATAGATCCTCATGTTTTAAAATATGGATGACCAATTATGAAAAACAAGTAATTTATGTTTAGTTGAACACACGTAACCTGACAATCCAGGTGCGGTGTTGCAAGGTTCAGGTTCAACGTGCTTTTACATTCCAACAAGGAGACATGGAAAAAAAAAAGAAATTAGCACTAGTGTTAAGACCTAAAGCATATTATATTATATTAATAATAATTCACATATCCATCTCTGAGAGGGCCCATAGAAAACATTTGGAATGGGGCTGGGGGAAAGGTCATTCAATGAACTATCTTCCAAACACTTGCTGAGTGCTCTAATGAGGAAATGTTGCTGCTGTTGTTGCCTCCACCTCTGCAGCTACTGTTGTTTAGAAGTTTTCACTGCAGCATCCTATTTATGCCAGAGCTGAATCCCTGCTGCTGCGCACAGACTGGCCCAGAATACTATTTTACTCCAACATAGATCTGAAGAATTCTGAACTATTTTTGAATTCTTTTGCCTTCTGAGGTCAAATCACAAAGCTGAAAAGGTCAGAATCAATCAGAGTAGTGTTTGGTTGACTACGTTCTCTGCGGCATCCTTTCATCCAAATACTCCTTCTCTAAACAGTCCATACACTTTCACACCAGTACATCCTAAATGCCATTATATAGCTCAACTTATTCATGAAAGGTGAACGAAATATAACAGAGAAATATAAACCTGCCTCAGGCAGACGCATTCCCTTCGGAATTGGAGGTGAAGATTCTTTAGCAGCACCAGTGACAAACACTGTGCACTGAGTGCGAAGTGAGACACTGCAGTCTTTTAATGTAGATTACCGCCAGACAGGCGAGGAAGCCCATTTATTGTTGTTGTTGTTGTTGTTGTTGTTGTTGTTGTTGATGATGATTTTAATCTCTCCCCTGAGGACAGGACCGAGCAAAACAGAGGTGTCGTCTGTCACCCAGGGCCTCTGCATGACGGCTAACACAGCGACGCCAAATAAACATACATAAATATATATTCAAATGTATGTGTATGTGTTTGTGCGTCTGTGTGTGTGTGTGTGTGTGTGTGTGTGTTTACCTGGCAGGAGATTTGGAGGTGCTCCGTGTGGAGGACAGGGAGGCGCTGCGGGAGCTGCAGCAGCTGCCTTGGCGCTGTGAGCTCCTGCTGGGGGTGTCGCCGGGGGACCTGAGGGTTGACAGGGAGTGGACGGGCATGCACACACACACACACACACGCACGCACGCACACACACACGCCGAACTCAGTGGTCGATCTCGTCACGTGCGGCGCAGTTTGTTTCACACGTTGGGAAATCTCTTCTACAGAATAAATGCAGGGCTGCAGCGACGCCGAGCTCGGAGGACGAGGCTTTGCCGTCATTAGCATTGGAGGCGAGCCCGAGCCCCAGATAATGGGCGTAAAGTACCAATATAAATTTATGAGACCGAGCGTGATTCCTGTTGTAGGTCCTGTCGTGGTGCCCGGACTATTCCTCACTGTTTGTGCGCACGGTGGGGAACCTGTGCTGCACCTCTTCTCAGACACCCCTTACTGGAGACAAACCGTGAAGCTAAGCACTCTGATGGAGACCGGAGGGTTTCCTACTAGCACTCACCCTGCTTTCTCCCCGCCTCCTGTTAGCTTAGCATTAGCATGTCAATGGTATGAGAGCGAGTCTCACCTCTTTTTCTGCTTGCTCCTGTCTTTGTGTTTGTTCTTGAGGCTGCCCGACCTGGAACACAAGGCACGCACGCACACACACACATGAAAAGGCACACACAAACACACACACACACACACACACACACAATAATGAAGCTGTGCATGTGACAGAATGATAATAGGGACCTTCTTATTCTACAGCACGCGCTCATGCAAAGGTGTTCTCACAGCATTATTGATGAGCTGGTTCCATACACACCTGTATCTCCTCTTCTTCCTGGAGCCAGACGTAGATCTAAAGAGATTAAAAGACAAGACACACACACACACACACACACACACACACACACACACACACCCAATCACTGTGATGATAACGGCGGCACCACACCCTGTGAATTATTTATATACAGTGAGACACCAGGAGTCCAGGAGGACCAGCACTCAGATCCAGGAAGCAGTGCGATATAACTTATAACTGGTAATGTAGGCAAGACTGCCTTCACGGAGACCAGGATGCTACCGAGACCGAGATCGACCACGAATGACCAAGGCCAAGAACGACACTGAGGAAAGTGTTGGGATGGACGGGAGACTATGGCTCATACGATCTGTGCAACACAAGCATCAAATTAGTGGTGGAGGGTTGGTAAGAGGGCTGAGCCTGTTCTTGAGGAGAAGAAGCAGAGGGGCAGAGGCAGCGGTGACGCCAATGAGGGGGAAAAATATACATTGTTTTTAAAGCAGAGGGATCTTATTGGTTGCATTTGAAGAAGGTTGTACTAAAGTAATGGTGCTGGAGCAGGTTGCCTGGTTTCTGAGATTCAACACAAGACCAAAGCGGGTCGAGGCTGTCACGAGACCAAGACCACGTAAAATGATCTCGGCTACGACAAAAGCCATTTGGCGGAATCTCACGGCAATATTAAATATTGCTCAATGCTAGAACGTGACTGTTTTGAGCATCCTGCAGGAGGATCTGACCATGTTGAAGCCGCCTCGAGTGGGTGTTATGAAGTGTGCGCGAGCGCCCTCTTTGCTAACCTCATCTGAAATACATGAGCGGCAGCAGCATGCGTTGTCAGGGAAGCTGTCATGTCAACCGATACTACACGGCTTGAAATGTCAGTGCCTCTCCAGCCTGGAGACAGCAGCTGGAATTAGATGAAGAAAAAAATAAATAAGTCGGGCGCCCGCGTGCACATCCCATTTTACTCGGGCGGCCTGTTAGATAACGGCGGGAAGGCTGGTCATTCTTCAGCCCTCATTGTTCCACTGACACATCACCTGCGTATCACTTTCACCCTTATTGCAGTTTCCATGGTGATTAGGCTGGCAGGCAGGCAGGCAGGCAGGCCCACTTGGCTGAAAGCTGGAGCCGCTCTCCTGGCCAGCCTGAACATCATCTCCACACCTACATCGTTCCGGTGCGAGTGGGACGGCAGCGCCGCAGAGTGAGTCGATGCACCTGATGAAGCTGTCAGGGTAACGGATGCAGCATGTAGCCGCCCGCTCCCCCCAGCGGGAGGGGAAGAGCAGTTAGCCTGCAGAGCTGGCTGTACCGCTACGTTCTCACTTGTTCTGCCACACTCAGGAGGAACTCGCTGTGCAGACAAGCTGCAGTCTGGAGTATTCGCTCACTCAACATTTTTCTTGCTCGCTAAGTGGGCGTTAGCTGCTTCACACAAAGGATGCGGTTGGGGGCGGAGCCATAGAGATGAGAGGCGTGTGAGTGGGTGGGGCTTCAAAACCTCTTTGTTTCTGTTAGCATGGAGCGCTCTGCTGCCTCTCTCTGGCTTCTGATAATGAATGCAACAGAGTGGTAAGACAGAACAAAATCCCCCCCCGGAATGCATTTGTCAACCGACTTCCTGTCAATGACTGTTGCGTGTTAGAGTTGTTTGTTAACGGCGAAGAATCATCCCACAATTGAAAGAGCGCATCGGCGCTCGCTGATGGATCGTTACGCAGCCATCATGTGCAGCGCAAACAACTGGGATGCTGGCTGTCCAGTCTTTTAGAAGTCGTTCTCGCTATTGTGTGAGTGAAACTGTGGAGACCACGCTGCATAATGAGCACCCAGCAGGGTTTTTTGACAGAAATGCAGTTGCACAACACATGTAGGCGTCTGAAGCGGAGAAAAAAATAGATATTGATTTTAAAGATGTCTTCTTTTTGCACTGCACTTCAGTGGTTTAGCTGGTCTGTTGTACCATTTTTGCACCCGTCATTATTCCCTTCAAATTGAAAATTTAAAGGTGTGTAATATTTGGAGAGTTTTAAGAAGAAACAGCCACATCAAGTGGTTACATTTTAGATTGCAGCCTCTTTCACTTAAGTCCCCTGGAGGACTCCCTCTCCTGAGCTTGCCAGTGAACTACTGTGGCCTGTGAGCTCAAACCCGGATAACTCATCCACCTCTGTCTTGGTTGGTTCATTTGTACACGCGAGCGTTCACCCTAAATACAAAATGCACTGTGAGATGGGCTGGATTGTCCACACCAGGCTTCCTTAAAAATATGGTGGTGCAAGATGGCAGCTAACTGGGAGCAAGATGCTTGATCTATCTATATTCTGACATAAATATAGTAACTGTTGCGAGGATTGGAAAACCAATTTAGTTTTATTGTACTGTGAGTATAAACCTTTATTTATGTATTTATATGCATTATATTAAGCTGCTACCAATACAAAAAAAAATAAGCCAAATTTTACGCACTGGACATTTAAATCAAGCCCGTTGCTGTGACCATTTAGGGGAGGAAGACTCCGCCTCCTCACCCGACACAGTCGCTTCTTCCATACATTATTCATGGTAGCAGTGGCTACAATGTGAGGAAGAAGAGTGAGGAAGGTGGGTGGATGAGGCGTGGGAAGTAAGAGGCGGGGCAGTGCGGTGATGCTCGCCTACTTGCAGAGAAGCTAATTCTTCTTGTGCAGCGACAGAGAGCGCGCCCTGCTCCAGCGCACGCCGGGTTATTAGATGAACACGTTTAGCCTGAAGCCCCGCCCCCACCCCAGTCAGCCGAGCAAGCGACAGCAATCGGAGGGGAACAGCGCTCTGCGATGGCTTATTGCCATTTAACACATCTCAAGGCAGGCGCCGGGAAAGCCATGATGAGTTCTTCTTCTCCTTTTCTTTAATTTTGTCTGGGCGCCTTCCTGCCTCAAGGCGGCCTCTCAATTTATATCCTTCCATTTCACCTCAGCGTCTTCGCTTGATTCCTTTCCTCTGCGGGCGCCTAACATCGGTGCGGCGTCTGTGTCGTAAACATTTCCCTTCCGAAACCTGGCCGAGCCGTCTCGCCCACGTCTGGCAGCAGTGCAGACTGGCAGGGTTCATGACCTTCCACACCAAGAGGGACTTTGCTTTGCATTTGGCGTAGACAATTTCAGCAATGATGTTTACTTTTGGTTACAAAAATATTCATTAATACCTATTTTTGGCTGGAAATGGATGAAAATCTGGAGTGGCGCTCCAGGGAAGAGAAACTTTTTCAATACTACCTTGGCCAGGCGTGGAAAGGAATTTGCTCAGCTCTAAAATAGTTTGCAATCTTTGCAAGGACATGAAACGTAATGAACAACTTGACTGCTGCCACTGTGATTTTGCCAAAAAGGCTCAGGCGCTGTGTGTGCACAACATGCAAATAAAAGAATCAATCAATCAGTTTCATGATTGCATCACCAATCCCCTCCCTTTAAGATGTTATGAAACTGCCCCAGAAGAAGATGAAGAAGAGGTGTAGGTAGCTAACGTGAGTCTTGCTGCTGCTGCTGCTGTGGAGATTAGCCCGGATTCAGCAGTAGCGGCTGTTTTATATTAGGGTTGGAAGGCTTTTCCCACTAAAAGAGGAGCTATGATAGGGGCTGGAGCCATTTCTCAACGGTTAAGGTGTTTCTGCTTTACTCCTGACTCTAGTTTAAAGGTCCAGTGCGTAAAATGGCTTAATTTATGACTTTTTTATTGGTAAAACCTTAACATACAGCCCATGAATGAATACAGTACATGAAAATGTATAGTCATAGTACAGTAAAAGTAATTTGGTTTTCCAACCTATAGAGCAGTTCTTATTTACTGTATATACAAGAATATACATAGCAAGGGTCTTGCTAGTTAGCTGCACACCCATATTTGTAAGGAAGCCCGGTGTGGTCAATCCAGCTGCCAGACAGCGCATTTCGTATTTAGGGTGAAAGCTCGCATCCTCAAATAAACCAAAGAAGAAGAAGGTGGACAAGGTATCCAGGTTTGTGCTCGCAGGCCACTGTAGTTCACTGGCAAAATCGGGAGAGGGAGGGTACGGAGCCCCTAATGGGACTTAAAGAACCCTGCAATCTAAAATCTGACCTTGATGTCGCCGTTTCTTCTTAAAAAGCTCCAAATATTACACACTTAACCTTAGAGGCGCGACACTGAACACTGACGTGCTGAAAATGTTACCCGTCGCACCGATGGGGTGTCTTGATCTGTTAAATACTCACTGGCTGGACAGAATCTGATTGGTTAACTGTACATTTGAAACCCCAGTTTCTGTGGGCTCTTCACAATGTGGAAGCGTGCATTAAGTTCAGGGGCCAGTTTCGCTTGTTTTTCTTTCTTGACTTCCTTTATGTGTTTTTTCTCATATTCTATTCTCTTTCTTCTCTCTTCTCCGTCCCACCATGACTTCCTCCTGCTTGTGTCACGTCGCCCATTAGACTTTCAAAGCTATTTTTCTTCCATGGCCTCATTGTGCTCTGCATTCCGCCACCGTCCTTTCTCAACAACCACCCCCCCACCCATCTTTTTCCTCCTCTCCCTCCCTCCGTGAGCGACAATCCACCGCCTCCCGTTTCCCATCTGTCACTGAAGGCGACACCTGACAAACCCTCTCAGACGCCCCGACTCTCTTTGCTGGCGCCGACACGCCTCTGATGACACTGGCACACTTACCTGTCTCGCTTGTGTTTCTTGCCGCTCTTTTTCTTCTTCTCGCGGTGAGTGGGCGAGGAGCTGCCAAACCTGTTGACGGAGAGACGGGAGACGTTCTGGTGTCTTGACTGCAAAATGAGCCGCAGATTGCCGCTAAACTCCGGCTTTTTACTCATCGCGGCACCGCACTTCAGAGGGATGATTGTTGGCAAAGGTGTTATCCGGTAATAGCTGAGAACAGTTTCCCTCACCTCCTCCCCCCTCCCCAAGGGTTTCACATCCTCTGTTCTTTTCTACGCCCTATCCTCTCCTCTCTTTTTGCACTACAAAGTATTCTCATGTCCTCCCCTTGACCTTGTCTCAAGAATATGAAAAGTTGGTTTCAAAAACAGACCATGTTCAGCCAGATTTTAAGCCCCCCCCCCCCTCGTTGCCCTCCCCTCAGTCTTACTGCCTCATTCGGGCATCATTCAAGTCAAAACAGTTGCGGTTCTACGAGGCAGACTCACAGTGTCGTTATCCAAAGAGGAGGCGAAAAGAAGCAAAGAATGCTAAAAGAGGAGAAATTTAACCACTTTGCAAGAGGAAGTTGTGTCCACTCACCGACTCCTTCTGCGGCCGGATTTCTTCTTCTTCCTTTTCTTAGGACGAGGGGATGGAGAGCTGCTCGATTTCCTCTTCACCCTGAGTGTAAGAGGAGGGCGCACATTTGGAGCAGGAGAGGTGAAAACTAATTGACACGTGGTTTTCCTTGCAAATCTTTTTCAACCAAAGTACATGTCCAACTATATTTATTATCTGCCATAACAGCAGGACGACTAGCGTCTATTTCTTTCGGAATGTTTATTTCCTCAAGCCATAAGACGCGACATTCAGGTAATATGCTTGCCGCTTGAAACGACAATCCGCTGTGAGGAAATTACCCCTAAACACAGTTTTTATTTTGTTTATTTATTTTTTAATCATTTTGGCAAGTTGACGCAAGCAGAAAGCGAAAATCTAAGCGGCCATCTCAATAATGATCCTCAAGCAGAAACAATAAGCGTTAATCCGAGGACCCGTATCACAGGATTTCAAGAGGGTTTGTATCCTGGAAACGCTTTCATGGATATTATCGAGATAAACACCCAGAGGCCGGCCGAGGGGATAATGGCTGATTAAATCCACCACTTCAGGGGACGACGGCTGGTCGACAACTCAGCGGTAAACAGCTCAAGTGTGTTTCATCGTATTCTTTACCTGCTGTCGCTGTGGTAATCATGGTCATAATCTGCATCTTCATAGCCAACCAGTTCAGGGTCCTCTTCATACTCGTGTGGCTGATAGTGCATGTGGTTGACCCTAAAAGCAGAAGAGTGCTGGATAATTAGTGTCATGTTTGCATGACTTGAGTGTATTATGGTTAAGAATTTTTTGTTTTACTAAAAACAGCATGTCTTTAAATGACTGTGAGGAAATAGAGTCCGTCACAAGCCAGCAGCTCTAGGAGGATTCTTACAGTATATAAAAACAAAGCAATCCCTCACGCTGCTTGGGATATCATGTTTAAACAACCTCTTTAAAGAACAAATCATGTTTTTCAAAGTTTGGGATGTTTTAAAAAGTGCAGGCATGTAAGGTTTGCTTTCTGGTCATTTTTGGTTCAGTCTTACATTTAAGTCATGAGCGTAGTGTTTAATGTAGATTGTATAGCTGGGCCCTAAAACCACTCAAACAAACTCAAACCTCTTTTGCGTCTTTTAAAAACCTTTTTAATGGTGAACTGACGACAACAGTACATATATGACATCAGGCAAAATAAATCCGTTAAAAATGTCCTGCCACATCTAGAGGACCATTAGCCATTAGCCAACTTTATCTAGCATGCCTTTAGGCAACTTCTACAACACCACTAATATGGATGTAAACTAAATTTTTGGACCATAATTTAAAAAAGCAGCAGACACACCAAATGCTTTCAATGTTTACCATTTTATCTTAAAATGTAAAAAAAATCTTTGAAAAGAAATGCAGTTTTAGTCCAATTCCATTGGCAGAGTATGCCAAATTATGTTGACTAATACCTTTAATTACACTGTAATTTAATTTGCTCACGCAGTTTGCAATTAAAACCTCAACACGGATCGTGGAGATGATGCATCACTTGTCCCAGGGAAAGCCTGGGATCAGTGGCGATGCTAGCCTTATGCTTGCAACATGACTGAGGCGATCCCTGTAGTTCTTCCTCCTGACATTTGTATTCTTCTCTCGCCACAGCGGTGAGAATATCATCATCTCTCTCACTCTAACAGCTCGGCTTGTGGGATTCATATCTCCCCGCCGCTTCCTCGCACACTGTGAGTTGTACATGCAGACAGATGGCGGCAGACTCTTCCCTAATCCTCCCCGCCCCGAAGCCTTATTATGTGGCCTTCTTTCATCCGCCAAGTCTGACCTTGCAGGCTCCGACGCAAAATATAAAAAAAGGAAGAAGATAAAAAACATGGCTTATTGATTATTTTCCCCCTCAAGCGGTCCTATCTCCCCGACCTTGGCACAATCGGTCTTGCTACACGAAACAAAAAAAAGAAGGTCGCACCCCTGTTAAGTCCACAGTCGATGCTTTTTTTTTTTGGATTACACTGATCACGACAGTGACAAGGCCGAGATGATGACTGACGCAGCTATAATTAGTAAGCCGCTCCGCAAGATTGGAGGCATTTTCCAAACGTAGATTGAGTTGTCTTGTGTTTTGGCTTAAGGAAAAGTCCTTCCTCTCATCTTTCTTTGACCATGTGGACAGAAAAGCAGGGTTGTTTTAGGCCTCGTCGACATATTCTGTGTGTGATGTTTGTTTGCATCACCTTATAACACGAACAGTAGAGACTTAATTAAGCTGATTTCAGATTCCAGTCAGTCAGTTTCTTGAAATATTCAGGGGATTCAGAGGAACTGAAAGTACATCGCTCTCTCACTCACATATCATTTACAAAAAGAAGAAATACATATGGTCACTGATAATTAATAGACATCCTTGAAAAAAAATATGTATGTATATGACAATCTATGTACGCTTGTGGTAGTGCCATAGAGGAACAACAACAACAAAATAATAATTCAGCCTTTCTAGCAGGATGTTTGTGGTGTGTCTGCACGATAGTCAGGACAAGGACCCTCAGATCTTATTCTTGGATTCCACTTCCTCTTTACGTCAGGCTCCTGACTGGCTAATGAGTCTGCCTGTCTCTTCTCTCGGGTCATGTTACCACCTCTTAAAATGGCATGCTGTGAGATTATTTTAAAAATAATGACATGCACATGTGGATTATTTTCTATGTAGAGACTGAAATAAATCTATAAACCTGTGACCACTTAGGGTAGTGAAAAAAAAAGCTTCTTAACCCACTTTAACCTATTTAAAAGTCTTACCCCTGCTTCTAAGTAATATCTATTGATTTCTTTTTCAAAACCAACTTTCAGAATGACGCCTCCGATAACACTTGATGAGTTATTGTGAATTTCCCTTTACTGTGTTTGCTCAGATGATTTATCTCATTCTCTCAGCACAGGTTGCCTGTGGGGCAGATGACTGAGTGTCCCTGTGTTTAGAAGGAGACTCCTAATGGAACTACTGTCCCTGGGACCTGGCTTTAATAGACCCTCCTCAGGGTCATGGCGTTCAGCAGCAGCAGCAGTAGCAGCAGCGTGCAGCCCATTCAGTGCTGCATTTCCAGAGAGACGCGGCTTGAGATTGTGAAAGTAGGATGCTGGAGCTCAGATTGATTACCCCTTAGTGGGAGGGCGGAGCCATATTGAGCAGCTGCTTGATGGTGGTTTCATTGAGATGAACGACCAGGCAGGAAGTGATAAGACGATGCAGAATATATTTTTTTC
Organism: Thamnaconus septentrionalis; assembly: GCA_009823395.1. Lineage (NCBI taxonomy): Eukaryota > Metazoa > Chordata > Actinopteri > Tetraodontiformes > Monacanthidae > Thamnaconus > Thamnaconus septentrionalis. The sequence goes on from CM020504.1 coordinate 8,678,626, forward strand.
AAACAATTCTGCCTATTTTCATTGAAATCGAATGTTTTTGGTTATTCCAAACTAGATAGCAAACGCTGGTATATGTATGAGCAATGCAGCTCCGATTTTATATTCTGTCTATATGACGTGCCTTACACACTTCACTCCGTCCCTTCCATTGTGGAGGAAATCAATGTGGGATATCGGTAAGCAGGAGTTAAGAGCTCACACATACACCGCCGGCTGTTTATTGCCAGAGTGGCGGCTCTAAGCTACGCTGGGGGACCAAATCCTGCTGATAAGAACAGCCCAGGGAGGTTGTTGGCATCGAGAAAGCCTCAAAACTACAAAGGACTCAGGCTCGCCGAACAAAACTCTCGCGCTCAAGGTTTTGCTAAAGCCTCCTGAGTTTTGCATCTTTATGTATGACATCAATCCCTCCAGGATGTGATGGAGCATTCCTTTTATTTACCTATACAGGCCGGAGGCTTGAACGATGCTATTAAACGGTCCTGTACATGGAAACTTCACTGAAGCAGCGCTGGGTGTTTCCAAAGTTTATTTGAAAAAATTCTCCAATAAACTCTGCCGGAAATAAAGATGATTTACTTCTTCGCTTGCTCCACTTTTCAGAAAGTGTACATAGAAAACATGCAGTTCCGGACGTAATCACTTTGTGATATCACAAAGGGCACCTCGAGCAGATCTGTGACAACCAGATTTTCCTTCAGCTCTTTAAAACGGCTTTGCCTTCCCAACATGTTGAAGACAAAACAAAGCATCTGTTTTAGCAGAAAGCTGGTAACAGAGCATTAAATATGCTAAATGTGGCTCTTTTTTGGATAATTAAGCCTATAAGGCAGTCCAACTGGGAACAATAAAGCTCAGAAGTGGGGATGAGTTGGTAGAATTGAGGGATTTGGCAAAAGAGGTGCAGCAAACTTACTTTCAGACAGTTCCCCAGACTGTTTTTTTGCCATTCACTAAGAGGACTGCTGATGGGCTTGATGCTGTTAGCAGGCAAGCCAGTCATTCACTCAAATCCCCTTTTAACCACCTTTGGGGTGGAGTGAAGCGTGCTTCACATGATGCTTTAGATTTGGTCGTTTGAAATGAAATGTCAAAGTGGTCGGCAGGAGGGATGTGAATTGCTCTGAAGAGGTTTGCTGTGTGTGTGTGTGTGTGTGTGTGTTTTGCAAGTCTGAAGTTTGTGTGTGTATGTGTGTGTGTGTGTGTGCGTGTACTTTCAGACTGCAACCATCTTCAATTTCCCACATCAAGGCCTTGTCACAGATGGAAAGTTAAAGAATTTCAGCAGCGCGGCGTCAATGTGAAAATGGACTGGACTCAGAAGTGCAGTCGAAATTGTAATAATGAGAAAAGCAAGTCAGAGCCTTTGGTAGTGCTCGTCTCCACCCAATTGCAATTGTTTGATAGTCGGCCGTGCTGCTGCGCATCGCTGCTCTCCGGCAGCTCCCCTTTTTAAGCCTGCGTTTAGCTTGTCTGGCCCGACGTCAGACACCGGCTGATGTGCAGAGGAGGGAGACTCATTAGTTGGGTCTGTGAGATGGGAAGCGTCAGCGTCACTGACAGGCGCTAGTTCAAAGAGGGAGCGGGGTTGCGGCGCCACCAACACGCTGCCTCTCTCGATCCTTCACGCGGCACTGCAACGACGGCCTGACTCAGGAAGTGAAGTCCACGCCTACATCCTGCTGCTGCTGCTGCTGCTGCTGCTGCTGCTGCTCCTCGTGTCTCGTGAAGCAGCCGGCAGCTTTGGTGAAAGCGCGAGGCGAAAATTCGCAGTTATTTTGATTCCTTTAATTCCCCTCAGTGTTCGCCCGAGACTACTCGGAGCATCCTCCACCACCCCACCCCTTTCTCGATGATGGAGCGCGGCTGCGCGCTAAACAAATTGACAATTATCACGCCAATCTTTGCCTGACTGGCTTCCAACAGGGTCGTGAATAGATTTCAAAATGCTGCTGATTATTTCCAGAGCACCGGGGTTTAACTATTCCCCGCATTCTCCAAAGAGATCAGTCAAAGGCAGGGATTGGAATGACAATGCGCCGCACATTAGCAATTACATTCTGCTTTGTGCAAAACTTGGTTGGTAGATCATTCTTTTGACTGGAAGGCCATTTCATATTGAAATCTTTTTTTGACTGTCACATTATCTAACATATCGCTTTATTTGGAATATAACAATGGAAGGGTTTTTGTTCAAGAAAATATGCAGAAAATAATGAACCGTTAAGGTTTTATGATACATTTGATGAAAATGCTTTTGTTTGGATTATTTTGTGATTTTTCTGTTATGAGCAAAAATGAGACTCTTGAGACTTTATCACTCCACCCTGCTTCAGGTTACCTGTTTGAAAATAAAAAACCTTGGCATTCTTTTTCTGTTGACTTGCAGTAGTTCCATGAGGTATTTAGAGTAAATGTTGACACTATTTTCCTGTCTCTTTTTAATTGAGGTGAAATGTAGATGGAAAAATCCAGTTATTTTCAACAAATGGGGTGAATGATATTTAATATTTGTGCCTTATAAAAGGTGAGGGTGAGGGCAGTGTGAAGTAAATAACGGTAAAAGAAGAGGAATCGGCAAAAAAACAGACACTGCAGACATTGAATTGCATTTGAACCTGATGAGCAGTGTACTTACACTGGCTGCGTGTGGGAGCCTTCTCTGGTGATGACGCCTTCTTTGTCCATCAGCATTTGTCTGAATGTGCTCACTTTCTGTCGGATCTCTTCCTCTGTGTACCTGAATGACAAACATGAAGGTACAAAAGTCAGATGCAGATCACACGGTCATGAAAAAAGAGACAAAGATAAAACGACGATGATCAATCTGTTTGGAGCCTTAAAAGTTAAAATAGAACGGGTGAGTTTTGTGTGTCTGGGTCTTCAGTATCAACTACTGACTGTATTAAAAGAGGAAGGTGGTTCCAGTTTCAAAAAGGAGTCCACAGCAGAAGTACCAAAAACCTGCATACTATCATTTGGTTACTAAGTTGCGAGTAAAAAATGAATTACATAGGTTTCAATGTACATTTTGTCTGATATGGTCTAAGTTTAAATAAAAATATGCACAAAATTGTGGGCACAGATAAAGTTTAGTAGCCAACATGTAGTCAGTCGGCTTACCCGTGGCTGGGCGTCTGGTTCCACCAACACATCCAAATATGGGAACGTCCAGCATTAAAATGGAGTCAAAACTCAAGATAGCGCTGACCGTGAAATCAATCTCTAGGGCAGTGTTTTTCTACCACTGTGCCGTGGCACACTAGTGTACTGCGAGGTAATGTCAGGTGTGCCGTGAAAAATTATCCAATTTCACTTAATTGGTCTAAAAAAAATAACAACATTCCATTGTCAAGTGACTGTGCTTTAAAAAAAAAGAAGCCTATTTTCCTGCCTCAGTTCCTCCCAGAATATCAGCTTTGAGTGCATATTTACAGGCCCAGGCTTCACACTGAGTGAGTAGAAGTGAATTAAGAGACTATTTTGTCATTATTAGGCTAAAAAAAGGGTCAATTTTATAATATTTTGGTTGGTGGTGTGCAATGGGATTTTTTCAATGTAAAAAATGTACCTGGGCTCAAAATAGGTTGAGAAACACTGCTCTAGGCTACCGAACGGTGATCGGTCCATTTCCGTGCTGCTATGGGTCGAACTAATCCTGAATGGTGGCCCTTCAAGAACCCCCAGCTGCCTGCCGTGGAACACAGGTACACGTGCTCGTCAGTAAACTGCCATTTCGACCTCTCGGCTGTGGTGAACAGAGTCAGAGGCAGACTTTAATAACGGAGCCGACTGCAGCGGGGCCACGGCTGGAGCTAATTGTCATCCGTCACGGCTGCCGGACGCCTGTGTAGAAGCCTTGTCCTCTCCGAGGTCTTCTGGCTGCGCTCTAACCAAATATGACACTCTGGCTGAATGATTTATATTCTGATGACTCACCGTCAACCTCACCCAACCTGGCAGCTCCCTTGTTCCGGCCTCGACTGTGTGTCATGTTTTATTCTGCACGCAGAGGGCTGTAACTCACTGAGTTGAGAGTAACGGTGGAGCGGCAAGAGGACATTTCAACAAGCTGACAGACAGAAAACTGCAGGATGCTGCTGCTGCTGCTGCTGCTGCAGCCGCACAAAAATAAATAGCTGCCTCTGTCACACTGCAAATTTGCAGTCATAATTTATAACTCAGGAGGTTTTTTTTCCTCCCCCTTATCAGGTAGAGTGCTCCCGACATCAGGCACAACACAAGTTGAATAGCATAAACATTTTGTATGATGCTGCGGGTAATGAATAAAACACGAGTACAAATTGGGGCTACGCCGAACAGCCCCTGACCGCGAGCCTGCCGCTGCAACACTGAGGGAGACAGAAATAACTCAGCTAGCCAGTCCGAGGGCGGGGGACGAGGACACAAATGCCCTGCCGCATTCATTCCAGCAACACTCAGGGTGTAAAAAGCAACTTTATTCAGAGGGTGGCCTTAATCTGGATCCATCCGGGCCAGCAGCTGAAAGCCTTTTTCCTGATTCAACCTTCTCTCTTCAAGGTCCTCTTTCACTGACATCTTCATTGTTTTTTCTTACTGTTTATCGGCATCTTGCAAGTTAGTGAGGTTGTGCCATAAAAAAAAACCAAAAAACTAATAAACTAATTTCTAACAGCAATAGAGGTCCCAGGGTTTGTATGATCACAGAATTATGGAATTGCCCATTGAAAACAGAATCTACTTTAAAATGCAGAAATTCTGTTTTCGGGGAAAAAATGTGTGCTCATCTGGACATTCCTGGGTGGTGAATCGTATGTGGGATGACCCGTACTTCAGGGTAACCAAATTACTGGTACCTTATCAGTGATGTGATACTGAAAGTTTTGTCAACTGAAACTTTCCTGGATCACAGATTAGACATGTGGAGCCTAAGTGAAAACAAAACACACTAAGATGTCCCTGAGACAGAAACAGAATTTGGAGAAATTGAACGAGAAACAATTGGGTAAAAAGTAAAACAGAACAAGGAAAAAAAATTAAATACATTTCTCAAATTTTCACTAATGTGCCTCTGTCATGGTAGTGAAAAGTCCTTCCTTGATGTCATTGACTTGCTTCAATTTTAAGAAACTTGGAAAACTAAAAAACTAAAACTAAACGAAAGCAGCCCAGTCAGGTGTTTTGTCCCATTCCAAACGACTGAAAACAGCGTGTGAAATGCTCTGTCTTCTGGAGATGTACCGAGTTGTGCAAACACTTAAGTGCATGAGGCTCCATGAATGGAAATGTAATAAGTAAGAAAAGCGGCGGACAGAAGGAGGGAGGGAAAATAAATGGTAGATAGAGCTATTTTATGCCTCGCCAGTCGCAATAATATGTTGATATTAGCTGAAACAATAGAAACGCTGCAGCTGCAGTTTGGCAGATGCGCAGACACCGATACGGTTTCCTAAAAATAGTGGCAAATAAACGTTTCCCTGCAAACTGGCTGCCGGCAGTAGCCCAATTTCCACAGCAGACAAGAGAGGCGTTGCTGAGTGGCTGATTCACCAGGTTTGACAACTGATTCTCCTCTCACCTGTCTGTCTGCTGGCAGAGAGTGCAAGTCTGTCTTTCACTGCAGGCAGGAAGACGCACTACATTACCTGGCGGGAGCAGGTTCCCTCGCCCCTCCACTCTCGGCACTGCAACTGATTCTCAATGAACCTTTGGCTCATTTCCGCGTGTGGACGGCTTTAGTCAGAGGAGTGTTTGCTTTTCTCCCATTAAACGTCGACGCCGCAGCCGCCCTGTATTCCGGGGCGGGGTTCTATCGCCGCGTTTGACAGCATGGAGAATGAGATTAGGGTGGCTAGAATAGCAGGAAGACGGCCCTGGCGGAGGGGAGGCTACATTGGCAGATCACTGCCGGATGCATGGAGGCAATCTCTCAGCCCAGTGGCTGTCAGCTCGGCACAATGGAGGGCCGCGAAAAAAACGCACACTTTATATTCATGGCTTTCCTTGCGTGGCGCAGGAGTCATCACCGTGCGTTAGCAGCTGTCCATCAACCCCCGCAGTGCAGCTCTCTGGCACGATTGACGCGGTAGCTATTGGCTGGAAAGGCTTAGAAAAGACGCAGGACTATTAAAAAAAAAAGGGTGGGGGGAGAATGTCTGTGCTTATGGGGCCTCTCAGCGTCATATTGTGCTAATGATGGCGAGGATCCCGGCGCCTGCGGCCGTCTCTGTTTACACTCTGCCGAGGGAAAGGAGAGATGGGTCAGAGTACGTGAGGCTAAAGCCTCTGTTGACTCACGACCTCCAGGATCAGGCTGCTGCGCCTGCCTCCTCTCTCCCGCTGGCCTCCTGCTGAACCACTCGCTTCCACTGCAGCCTCGCAGCGGGACGCACTGCCAAGTCGGATTGTTTTGGATGGGTTTAGCTCACGGTGTCATATGGGGGTGTAGGCAGGACCCAAATGCAGTAAAAACTGCAGGTGTGGAAAACAGAAAGCCATTTATTTTAGCTACAGAAAGAAACAGAAAGTATCCTATCCTGAATACTTTGAATCATTGATCCTTGAACTTGCAGACATGATTCTGGACCTGAACTTGACATGGATACGACATAGACAGATAATGCAACAAAGATGAGACAATGACCGAACACAGACAAGGGGAGACAAGGACTCATTCAGTAGCAGAGGGCGGTGGAACACAGGTAGGAACAGTGAGGGCAGGACTGACTGAGACACAGGTGAAAATCACGGGGCAACAAAAAGGTGGGAAACATGAACAGGAAGTAAAATACAGAAAACATAAAGGGAGATGAGACTATCCAAAAAAAAAAAAAAAACTGCAAACAATAAAACCCATGAGACCATGACATGTGGACCAAAGTTGGGGAGAGTGGTCTCCAGCAGCAGCGCTGGGTGGAAAAGTTGGAGCACTTGTGAAAGTGCAGGGGTGCAACCAGAGGGGTGGCAGGAGTGGCACTGGCTACCCCTGAAATCTGTCTGGCCACCCCGAGTGCCACCCAAAGAAATTCAAAAATCAAAAATCCCGTTGTACAATTTTTTTTCCCCGAAAACCTCCCTGTCCCCCGGTTGTACAATTCAGTCAGGCAGCACCTCACACTGAGACTTTGACACCCCATGGCCACCCCAAGTTTAAAAAGCTGGTTCCACCACTGTGAAAGTGGTGGGTTTAACAACAAAGATTTTTTTAAATTTTTTTTTTGGGAGACTGTTGGACGAACGGTGGCCCTCCAGTAAGCACATACGCAGCCGGCTCTGAATCGATCTCCGTAAACAGGCCTTTATTGGAGGCCTTTTATCAGCGCATGTCCCCTCTACACAGATAATTGGCACTTCTTGCAGCTGGAAACGGTGACCGTTCACCATCTGTTCCAGCAGGACTTCAGTGTGGGGGAGGGGCCACGGGGAGGGGTCATTCCAAGTGAGGTCGGGCCACTCAAACCCAAATTAATGTTAAACCGAGCGTGGCGCGCCCCCATTTGTGTGCATGTATGTGTGTGTGTGTGTGTGTGTGTGTCGACTGAGTGTGTTCACCGCAGCCAAGCGGAGCCAAATGAAGGCCATTTACAGCAGGTCCACTGCCCACCGCCATGCAGTGCAACAGTAGGATGGGTTGGGAGGGGGGGCAAGGGACATCAATCAGGAAGGGAGGGGTTGAGCGGTGGAGGGCGGGGGTGGAGGGGAGGGTGATGAGAAATCACCAAGATTCCCGAACTTGATGGGAGTAATTAGAAGCTCGGAGCAGCGGCGGCTTCCCCCCATTAACTCGCAGGCCTGGGAAATGAATAGCCGAGGCCCAGAGAGCGACTTAACACTGATAGGCATCGATCTGACGAGGAAATTCCGCCGTTTGATGTCGGAAGAGGCTTTTTTTTCCTTCCATCAAGCGGTCCCCGGGCTCTGCCGCCGCGTACCCACGAAACTCCGCAACCATTAATCTCGCTGCAAAAACACCACGGTGACGGCGATGTTGTTAGCAAGGAGCGAACGGCGCCGAGGCGAAACACCAAAACGCCTCCGCAGTTCTATTTCGGTCGGGGCTTTATTAAAGCAACCGTGGCAGCCGGGGCTGCAAAGTACAAAAAAAAAAAAATGCTTTCACCTATCAAACAGAGAGAAATTTAAAACGGTCCCTCCATGCGGTCATAGATGTTGAGGTTTGGCAACAGGCAGCGGATGGAGTGGACGGAGGGAGGCGGTGCTGAGACTTTTTGCTATTACAGACAATGAAATTTAAGTATAGTTATTACAGATTGAATTATTAGATAAAATTACTTTTAGTCTGATTAAAAGATTGTCTTCACACCTGTGATGATCAACTCTTGACTGTGGATTCTCCTCCCACTATTCAACGCCGCTTCACTCCTTTCCCACGCAGCCACCGCTGATGTGTTCGGAACAGTTTTTGCGTGTCACTGACCTACAACTCTGGCTCGAAAAGCCGTCTTCTGGTCTCCGATAATGCAGCCGGCTGCAGCTTGCAGGAAAACCCCCATCATGCGACGACGGTTATTTTGCCATGGCGTCAGAGCAGCGCTATTAATAAAATCCGAGCCCCCGGCATCTCCCGCGGCGTGCCGACAGACGTCATTAAAAGGAATACCACAACAACGGGGGGTGGGGGGTCAAGGCGCAGCAATAGAATTGCCAGTGACGACTGCAAACATCCTTCCGCGCTGCGCGAGTTCACATTGTTTCGCCTTTATTTTCAGGCTTCAAAACGCTTTTTTCCCCCTTGTATTGTGTTTTTGAGGCTGCACCTCGCACTGGCGTCCTCTCGGTTAACAAAAAAAAAAAAAAAAAAAATGATATCACGCACCTGCAAATGTAATTTTTTTCCGCATTGTGAAGCGGAAGAAACAATGTGCCTGTTGCAGCAGTTTCACTCTTTTCATTGCAGTTAAAAATAATGCAAGGGCAATGCAAGCGGCCGTGTTCGCAGTCAGTCAGGCTGATCTGAAGCTGCGTGAAATTACGCAGCCGCACGTTACGGCTTGAGCGCTCCAAGGCAGCTGGATGGATGTAGCTAGGAGATTAGAATTTATGTGGCCGCGTGAACTGAGCTCATTAAGAGTAGGGTAAGCGCAGATATTGCAGGAGATAGGGGGGAAAAAATGCTCTTCGTTTGGCTTCAGTCCTTTTAGTGTGGAAAAACCCTCAAACAGATTTCAGCATGCAGGGAAACCCCTGAGATCAAAATTGAGCAGTAAATTATCATAAGCAGTCCAAACTTGATAAAAGTAGAAACTTTCCATCTGGTGAAATAATTAGGAGGTAGATCTGACGTCCGTATCAACTTAAAGGACGACGCTAATATTCCCTTCCCACTGGCCAAAAGACGTTTAGCTTACTAACAAACATGTTTTTGAAGGACGTGGGGAACAGACAGCGACCCGTGTTGGTGATCGACAACGCCAGAGCAGGCAGGTGTGACTCATCTCCTCCAGTTGAAACTGCGGTGAGTTTCCACCTTCAAGAAATTGCCCAGCCTGTGCAGCGTTTCTGTCATTTTGAAAGGGGACAAAAAGTGAAAGTAGGGACCAACACTGTGCACCGCTTCTTCATGTGCAAAGCTACTCTCCAGGGGTTCCACCAAATGCTTTTCCTTCAGTCGCACCGACCACCAGGAGTTGTCACAGGGCTTTGCAGCTAGTGATCAGACCTGGGAATGCAGCCAAGTTGCTTAGTGTTGTGTGAAAAAGAAAAGAAAAAATAAACGGCCTGCTAATTTGAGTGGGAAAGGGGCTGATATACCCAGAACACACTGGCTCATATTCCCAACTGAGTCCCTGAACAGTGAAGTGAACACAATTCCTCTGTTGCTGTGCTCGTCTCAGGGAGTCAGAGTGAGGCTGCTGCTCCTGACAGGCTGTTTTATCCCGGTCCTGCCTGGAAAGAGCAGTGCGGCCGGGTCGGCTGACTGAAAGGGGGGAGGGGTGGTGTGTGTGTGTGTGTGTGTGTGTGTGTGTGTGTGTGTGTGTGTGTGTGTGTGGGCGGGGGGGTGGGGAGGGCTCTGCCGATTTGGCAGCGGTGTAGAGCAAACTGAGGAAGACTTCTTCGTGCCTGTGCTTGGTCTGAGATGCCTGTCAGTGATACTATTAAACATTTTGAGATGGACTCTTGAGTGATGCTGGCCGTTTTTCATTTTTTGGGATGGAATTGCCTGGGCCATCTTATTTGAGAGTGCGTGTTGCTACCTTTTTGTTGGAGAGGCGTAGAGAGAGGGGGCGGGGGGGGTGTTGAGGCGAAGGCTGCACCCGCTGGCTTCAGTCCACGAACCCCAGCCACCGTTTTAATTGTGCCTAATGCACGTTGCCGCTCCACTCCCGCCTTCTATCCCTTAATCCCGCACATACGCACGCGTAAAAAGCGAAACATTAGAAATTGGAGAGGGGCTGGGGGTGGAGGGGGGTTGAGGGGGTGTCGGCCGCTGCTCGGGCTTAACGCGATGACTCCGGCCCGTCCAGGGACTATGACGCTCAGCTGAGCGGCGGCCGTCCTGCTCGCGCTCCACCCGGCTCTCCTCCACTCTCACCTCCCAGACTAGAGAGGAGTAAAGCCTGACAGATGGCCACTGCAGCACCTCCCCCACCCTCCCTCCCCGCCTCAGCAAAGTCCAACAGTTCACCACCGGCAACATCAATCAGCCACAGCTACCCCCCACCGTCCTAATGAGCCCCCCGCTGCCTGACATTCACACTGGGGGGGGGCAAGAAGAGAGCAAGGAGGTTCGAAGGAAAAAAAAGACGTTTGATCTGCCGCAGAGGCGTCGTTTTAATCAGCGGTATTTTTTTTCGAAAACTTAAAAAAAAAAAAAAAAAATCCACCGTCCCGCGTGCCGACATCCTTAGTCGACGCCTGGACAAAAATAAAACTACCCTCCTCACTAATTAGTTTGCCCTTTATTTAATTGAATCACTATCCCCTGATAAAGGATGAAGGATTAACCAGGTTTCTGTGATGAGTGTGATGTGAATGAAATGTCACAAGGTATCGGCTTGAAGGGGGTTGGGAAGGTTGTGAGGGGGGCGAAAATTCTTTTTCACTGACACAGGATCACAGAGATCGCAGTTAATTACAGTCTCCACAAGCCTGGAGTTTGCCTTTAAACTCTAGCTAGTTTTGTGTGTGTGTGTGTGTGTGTGTGTGTGTGTGTGGTGCAGCTCAGCCGGAGAGAAGCCCCGAGACGGTGGATTAGAGCCGAATGCAGTCACGACCATTTGCATGGCGGTGGCGTCCGCACGGCGCACTGATCCCATTGGACACGCATCATGCTAATAAAGCGCACCGGGCTGCGGGCTGCACTGACTGTCTCCGTGGCTGGAACCCTGATAAGCGTTAAGTGGGCGACAGGTCCGTTAATGCGAAGCTGTGGAAGACGAGCGGCGCTTCTTCCCCTGACGTCAGCACCATGTTCGCGGCCGGCCGACCTCTGCTGGCCAACTGGAGTGGTTGGTACATCTACATCTACACGGGCATTTGCTGCTTCTGCCTCCTGTGACATCATCATCATCATCGCCACCACCACCACCATCATCATCACTACCACATCACACCTCTACCATCATCACCATCATCATCATGATCACCACCACCATCATCATCACACCATCATCATCACCACAATCACCATCATCATCACACCATCATCATCACCACAATCACCACCACCACAGTTGACTGCAACTCTGAAGAATCTCCCCACACTAGAAGGGTCTCCATCAACCTTGGCCACCTGCCCACAGTGCGGCAGCCACTTGAACACTAACAAGGACGGGCTTCTTCCCTGAGGGGTGCCGGTTGGTGAGTGCCTGTTAAAGTAGGTTAATTGGGGCTGCTGGCCAAAGAGGAGGCACCTCAGCCTCCATTAGAAGGGTCCCCGCAGAGCGCTTGGCTTTCTAATAGGATACTTCATGTTTCAGGAAGCGGCGACGCTCGGGCCTGAGGGTGGGGGTTGCAAATTAAGGGCATTTGTTCAGGTCTGGGCAAAATCTAAAGGAGTGGCGGGGGGGCTGAACAACCTCTCCAGCACAGAGCGATGCAGGGTTGTAAAACAGGAGATGACTTCTTGGAGTGGATTCCACTTTGTCGTCATAATTCATTCACCCTGACTTGGCCGTACCAGCTGAGCACAGCTGCTACAAAACCGCAGCCCTTATGTTTACTAGGCTTGTCAACAGAGACCCCCTCAACCCCTTCCCCACCCCCTCACCTCCTTTGGCAGGAAACAGATTTTGAATGTAATGTTCCAGTGTGCGCCCGGCAGCCCTGAAGGTGCATACCTGTTAGTGTCAAGTTCCCTGGCACGCAGGAGAAAACACTCGCATGGCAAACAGCTCGAATATATTTGGATTGCGAGAAGGGGGATAAACAACGACTGTTTGAACACGCACACACACAAAAGAAAATGGTAATGGAACTTGATGTCAAACACCCAGTGCAACTCGAGCGGTTACTCGAGCGCACAAAAGACAAAAAAACGGTCCCAATTTCTTCTTGTGTTCCATCTTTGTGAGGGTGTTTGTCTGCGAAAGAGTTTGGCATCGTTAAAATCTCATCATGGCGCGACGTGCTTGTTTCAACACAATAAATCCCAAGCGCAGAGCGGAGGGCTGTGCTTTTGTGGGAATTTGATCTTCGGCGCGATCGTCGTTTCCATCTGTTGGAGAAATTTCATTTACACTTGTCACTTGGACTTCAAACTACATACTTCACAGAAGTGTTGTCGGAGGGAAGAAGAAAAAAAAGGCAAACGGAGCGGCAGACACAAAAATCAGCCGCAAATACGATTAACATTGAGGTATAAATATTGAGAAGGCCGGATGGAGGAAGGAATATCCTTGCGACTGCTGGTGATGAATGAATGCACCAGGAATGTAATCACCTCATAAAGCTCATAAAGTGGCCATATATAAAGTGGCTATATTTCTGTACATGTGCGCTGCTCCAAGGTTGGACGTGTTGAGTGTTCAGAGATGCTGGTTCTCATATCTTGCTTCTGGCTCTTGTAGCAGTTGCTATTTGAGTTACTGTTGCCTCTGAAAAGTGCTTGACCTGTCTGCGCAATCTGACCTCTGACCCCTGACATCAACAAGGCATTTTCCTCTATGCACCTTCTGTCCATTGGAAATATTTGCCTCTTTTCAGTACCAAAAGATGGCTGTGTGTGAAACACTCAGACCAACAACCCTGTTCGCCACGATCAAAGTCACTTCAGTTCCACTTCTTCCACATTCTGATGCTCACATTGAACCCCAGCAAGTCGTTTTCACGACGTCTACATGCCGTAATGCACAGAGCAGCTGCCGTGCAATTGGCTGATCAGCCATTCATATAAAACAAGCAATTGAATATTTGACCTAATAGAGTGGCTGGTGATTGTATATAGATGTCCATTGAACTGGAACAAAAGCAAAGGAAACTTGACATTTGCAGGAAGTAATAGTGGTGTTTGATGGCTCTGTTCTGGGGGCTCCCTGCCCCTTCATCAACACTTGTGGGAGAGTAAAGGCATGAATCTATGGCGGCTGGAAGGCCCTGAGGTTAAGGACGCAGGTAAAGCATTAGTGAAATGATTTGTACTTTCAGTGTTGGTAAATGAATGATTAAACTGGGCTCTGCAGGAATAAAGAATTTGCTGAGCAGGTCCTGCAGAGTGGGGCAGTAGATCATTTTCACATAAACAAAACATTCGATTACAAACCGAGCACAGCTGCTAAACCCCTGAACAGTGAGCCGAGGGCTCATTATACCGTTGTGGCTACACTGCCATCCGAATGTGACCCATGACAGTGTGTTTGACCCCTCCTACTCACCCCTGCTCCTCCATCATCTCCTGGAGCTCCATACACTTGAGCTCCACCCTCCTCTTCCTCTCATGGTCCAGGATCTCTCGGTGCGGCTTCTTCACCAGAACGGGCTCCGCCTTGGGTTCCTCCTCCTCGTCCTCCTCCAGACTCTGCTGCACCTCCTCCCCGCTGGCCTGCGGCACCGCAGCCGGGCCTCCTCCTGGAGCAGCCGCTGCTCCTGACGCTGCTGCTGCTGCTGCTGATGCTGTTGCTGCGACCACGGGCTGAGCCACCCCGTTTGTGCCGTCCTTTGGAGACGGCACCCTCGCAGCATCATGCAACATGATGACGGAGCACTGTGGAGATAACGGAAGAGGAACTGTCAGAAAAACGCTAGAATTTATTTTTGGGGGGGCGCTAATCTTCCTTCGTGCTAAACCGCACGCATCCTCGACTCGCAAACCTCTGTTTGACAAGTGCGCGACTGGTTCTGCCAGAACTAAGTGGCACCCTCTGCCAACCTTCATCCGCATCACCACACATTAGTGTCACACACACACACACACACACACACACACACACACACACACACACACACACACACTGACACTCTGAGGTGTCGAGTGCACGTGCAGCCAGCTGGAGTTGTTGTTTGTGACTTGTGGAGGACTTTGTGGGGAAATGAATGATAATTATGTTTCCAATCTTTATTTTTACAAACGCTGAAAAAAAAATGGTAATATATTCTCCCAGCACCGGCACGAGAGCCAACGGAGGCTGGCGCGGCAGACATGAGTGGGTTTAAGAGCCAGAGATGAGGAGATGTAACAGCCTCTGACACACAAAAGGCAGAGAGGCCTGTGGGAAATATCGATTCTTCCTTAACAAACCAAACGTGTTCGTTCTCTCGCTTCCCGCGTGCTTTCTCTTTGTTTCGGGCCTCGTCCGCTGATGAATTGATGAGCTTGTCATCTCGGTTAATAAAAAGTTGTCCGCTACAAGTGCCGCGTGTCCCCAGCTCTGATTAAAATGGATTGTTTTCGCCGAGGCCGAGTGCGGAAGTCGCAGGGGCCCGGCCCGCCCGCCAGCCTGGTCCGCGCCGCACCGGACGGCTAATAGCTTCATTTTTCACGGAGGAGCCAGAACAGCTCGAATCCCGATCGCTTTGTCACTGTCACATGAGGAGCGGCGGCAGCGGCGGCGCGGCGGCGGCGGCGGCGGCGCGCGGCGGCAACGCTGACGGAGTTGACGCTCGCCACCAACACGTGCAGGTGGTCGGTGGCGAGCAGCCGCTGGTGCCGGACTGTTTAACAGGCGTGCGCTTGTTTTCGGAGGCGCCCGCGAGCAGGTAAACGAGCCGTGGTTGCGCGCGGAGTGACGGGGCTGCGGGGCCGAACGGAGCAGGTGGCAGGACAGCAGGAGGCGGCGTCGCCGAATCCATTACACAGTCAATCAGCACTTGATATTCAGCGGCAGAAATCCCCCATCTTCACAAAACCCGCGTGACTCACAGGAGTAGAGGATGTTTTGTTTTTTTTAACTATTCAGGTCTATGAAATTGCAGCTCAGAGCCGATGAACACAGTGTTTTGTTCCGCTCAACAAAGCAAAGATGTCAAATGTTTTCCCAGCTTTAATGAAAGCAGGTTTTACAATCCCTCCATTTGTCAACCACGTCTCTCAGTCTCACTGCTCAATCAGACAAGATATCCGACAAGGGCCCTCCCACTCGCTCTCCACTTCCCCACACGTGGGAGTCGAAAGTTGCTGAGAAGCATCCTGCTCCAAGCCGCCCTGCAAATATTGAGTCGTCTTTGTGCAATAAGACAAGCGGCCACAACAGAAACAGAAATCATTTTTTTTCAATATAATAGGTGCAAAGAAAAAAGAGGAGCAGTGGAAAAAACAGAGCAGTAACATCAAGTTGTCAGCGAGCCGATCAGCCAGCGGAGCTCCCACTTAATTGTTTGCAGTTTCTCCAGGGACTGAAGGTCATCAGTGCTAATGGCGGCGCCGGGCACTCGGAGGGCCTATTGGTCTTCCTCATGCTCGGTAAACACTGCTGTGCCGTCGGCCAGCGTGCAGGGCGAAGTCCAGTCTCGCGCCGTCAGCTTTTTGAGAGCGAGAGGAGACGACGTGCGCTCCAACATTTCAATCCCTCTCCTGCCGCTGGTCACGGGCGCCATTAGCCCTCATCTTGTTTGACCGAGCTTCCTGTCGGACATTTTCAAACAGGATCCTGCGGTTCCCTGCGAGTGGACGGTGCCGCCAACAGGACATCGTGTACGATCAAAACAAGCCGTGAGCTCCAGACAAGAAAAGAGCCGCTAGAAAAGGACGGCGATCTCTGGAGTGACTCAGCAGGGCTGACTGATGGATTCTGGGTTGACTCGAACGCATGGAGCTGGGATAATGAACAATAAACACGGTCGCCATGGTCACGCAGCGAAAACTATCTTTTGCTCATTAAGAATCTAATGTTGCATCACGCTAATGAGACGGTAAGAGGATTGCGGCGACCTGGGTCACCTCGTGGGCACATTCATCTCTGCCGATTATCATGAGGGAGATTTTATAATTAACAACAAATAAATTGCATAGTTGGTTTTGGAATCTGTGGATACTGCGAGACATGAATTTTTCAAATTACCCATTAGGTCTCAGCTGACTATTGGAAGCAAAAGTATCCATCCATCCATCCATCCATCTCTCTGTCCATGAAAACCTTGCAGCTGTGGCTCAGTTGGCAGAGCGTGTCGTCCATTGACCGAAGGATCAGCGGCTCCCGGCTCCTACTGTCCACATGTCAAGGTGTCATTGGTCAAGACACTGAACCCCACATGACTGGCGATGCATCGGTGTGTGAGTGTGTGCTTGAGTGGGTGAATGAGAGGCTTCGTAGGGCTTTTGGGGCACCGTGATTCTGCTGAAAAGTTCCCTACAAGCGCCCATTGACCATCTTACACTTCATCACCAGCATTGTTGTGATTGTAATTGTTCGCACAAGCGTTTTCATGAGAGACGAGGTACTTGGTGTAATTACTGGAACAAGATATCAGACCTGCTCCCAAACATACAGCTTTTTCGTTTCATCTTATATACATATACATATATATACATTTTGTGACCATATTGCACCTCTCTGAACGGCAAAGGATTTATTGGCACGCAGGGAACATATGTGAAGCCATCTGCAAGCGCAGTTGCGGTAAACACTGCTGCTATATGTGTGTGGCTGCTCAAAGTGGGCAGAACAGATTTTGCGCGTCCGACTTTTATTCGGTGACGAAGGCTTGGTGCTTCGGATAGTGGTCGGCTGCAGTCTGACCTCACTGTAGGAGTGTAAAATATACATACCAGCGCCTTATGTTAAAAAGAAAAGAAAAAGAGTGAAGAGGTTCCCATGTCTCACCTACTGCCATGGAAAAAAGCAAGCAGCCACTCTGCTCTTTCTCTCCGAGGTGGACTCTCCCGCTATCTCTCACGCTTCAGCAGTCCCTCACGACACCAAAGGTCAGTCGATGTTTTGCACAAAGGCGGCAGTGATTGCATCTTACTTAGCCGCGGCTCCGCCTCGGCCGTGATTGCAGGGTGGCAGTGACCTTGAACGAGGGCCGACATGGAGCTGAGAGCGCCCGGCGAGAGCCCATTCTCCGCTTTTTAAAAAGAGCAGTGTTCCGAGGCGTTCCGCATTCCCAACTGCATCACCCCCCCGCCGTGCTTCACCGACGATTCTGCTCTCCTCCTGTCTCCTATCTGTCCATCGTACCTTTATTTCCCTCAAAAATAATCCGCTTCTTGGCTGGAAGCCTGTGTTTTTGTTTCGCTCTTTTGTTTTTTTAGCACTTTGGCACCCCGAGGACGCGCCAGGCTAAGCTGGCCCCAAGGTCACCTGTCTTCATTGTGCTTGCTGTGGCTGCTTGCTGCCAGAAAAACAAGCAACTGTTTTCCCCCCTTTCTCCCTTTTTTCCTTTGATCGCAGTCGGTTGGAAGGCGCATGCAGAATGAGCTGGGCTGGTCAGGAGAGCGCTAGCTAATATTAACTAACATGCACGAAGGCTTCCAGGCTTAAACTTTAAACGGGGCTCATGAGTGCGTCCCTGCGCCCACTTGTGTTGCCCCAGGCCTGGAGCACCATAAATACGACAAGGGATGCCCAACGTCTGATGTGAGTTTTGCACGGCCGTCATTGATTTGTTCAAATCATGCCGAGTCACAGACGGCTGCTGAGCCAAATTTATTTAACAGGCACAGGGTTATGCCGAGCACGAGCAGCTTCATGTTTTTTCTTCTTCTTGAGAGCTTCAGTCAGTGTTCTGCTGCAGCTCCGGGAGCCGCGGCGCTGTGTGAAATACAACCGGCTTCAACTGCTGCTTGAACTCAGCCGGGAAGAGGAGAGGCTGAAGCAGAGCGGCAGCCTGGAATTCCAGAGGTAGCGTTTAGAAGTGCAAACTCCCCTCCGCTCAGCGGCGGAGCCGCACTTTCATGGGTGGAGCCGGAGGAGCTACGCGCACGAGGCGGAGCGGAAAACTCCAAAGCTATGTTTGAAAGCGTGCGTCAACTTCCTTTGAACTAATAAGGGGCGAGAGAGAGAGAGAGACAGAGAGAGAGAGTCAGACTGATGCAAAAATGCAGCTGAAAAAAAATGTTCAGCCTTTGGTGTCGTAGCGTCTCCGGCAGCCTGGTGGAAGAGATTCTGACGGAAATAAACCGAGCCCGTCCCATTTTTGAGGGAAGAGAGACGGGAGTGTGAGTCACCTCAGAAGGGAGACGGAGACGCCGCCTGTGAAGGCCGACATCTGGGCTCGTCCTGCTGCACGGTTCAGCGGAGGGTTAACCATCCAGAGGAAGGCGCGCTCCACCTCAGAACCTTTCAGCAGCTCCGTCCCGCTTGCTGCTCCTCCGGGATCAAACTGTGTTTCTGCTTCTTTTTTTTTTTCTTTTCTTATATCTCCCGCCCGCCCTATGGCAGGTTTTACATCTGCTCCAGCTGCGGCTCCGTTACATATGTTGTAATAGTTGTCTTTCCACATTGATTTTTGGTTTTCTTGCCTAAACATGGTTACGTATTTGATTTATTTTATGTTTTTCTTTAAACCTGCTTAACTAAATAAAATGAATGAAATTAATTGAAATGTCCCAGGGGAGAAATGATCAGCATAGGGCTCCTTCTGATGCGATTACTGGGCTCAGGACTGAATTTCCTTTGGGATAAGTAAAAAAATAAAGCATCTATCTACCCATCTATCCATCTATCTATCTATCTGCTGAAAACACTGTGTGGGTTGAAAATACATAAATAAAAAATGAGAAGAGGAATCTTGAGATGAAGGATTATGGTGCAGCCTCCAGGTCTTCCCTCCTCATCTCTCCAATCTCCTCTCCACAGGGACGAGAAGCGCGAGCACATTTTTTTTGGCAAAAACGTATTTTCTGCAAAGTGGCTTCCATTAAAAACAAACTCGGCACCAAAATTCATCCGAAAACATCCGAGTGTTGGGGAAAGTAAAGGCCGCGAGCACCGCGGGACCTCCGTAGCCGCAGCTCTTCTGGCTCTGCGGGGGCTGACGGCTTCGCGTCAGGTGCTGCTAGCAGCAAACAGCCCAGTCTGCAGCGGTGGTGACGTGCCAGTGTGGGTGCTGCAAATGCTGCAGGTGTTGCAGGTGCGGCGTGATGAATGGCTTATTTCTCCACGTCGGGCTTTTCCCAACCGACGGGTTTCAATTAGAGAATAATAAACCTCCCGTCCCTGCAGAACAATTTGCATACAAGAGAGCGGCGGTGAGCTCGTTAAAAGTGCCGTCTGGCACTCCGTCTCAAAGACACGTACGGACTCCAGACGTACATAAATCACACAACAAATAGGCGGCTCCGGTGTGACGGTTAATGCATCTGGGCTAATGCATTGCGTCTTTGCTTACTAAGCAGCTATACATTATTGAGTTGCATTTCAGGTTTCATCAAGCACAAACCCGGACAAAGGATTTTTTCCCCTCAAATGGGCCCTTGGAGAATGAGTAAATAAAGGAAAAAACTGCTTTGGAATACAGAACGATGGCTGGGAAGCAATGAATGATAGTGTTTTAGTCAAGACTGCACGAACTGAGACTCTATAGAGTATTGAGACCAAGACAAGACCAAGACTTTAGATATCAAAGAAAAATCACAACAAACAGAACAATCGACCAGTATCTTTTTAAATTAAGGTTTGCGTCTATATAAATGGAACAGCAACATTTCTTTTCAGCAAGGTATTTTCAATATTTTTTTTGTTGCTTTGCAAGCTATTTTGAACTATTAAAAAAAACAACTTTGTTTCATAATATTTAAAAATAAGAGCGAAACAAGGCAGCAGCTGATTTTTTTTCCAGTTATTATCTGTCACTGCAAGTACTGGCAGAGTCTCAACTGGTCTTGATCAAAAATCCAGAGTCCACCCAGTCTGAGTCTGAGACGTGACCGAGACCCTTAAAGAGTGGTCTCCAGACCTCGAGTACTGCAACACTAACGCATAACCCTCATTTTAACTCGCCACACAGGAACAAAGTGACACAAAAGCTAAAAGTCGAACAAGGCAACTCATCCTGGTGAGGTGGGCCAGTGGAAAATGAGAGTCTGGCCAAGAACTCACGGACCAGTGAGGGAGCGATAAGCAGCGGACTGTCTGCACCGTGCGCTCGTATTGTCTTCACGCCGAGAGGAGCGCCTGTGCGCACGCAGCCAGAGAGCTGACGCGCTCTGCAGAAGTTCCACTGATCTTCCCGGCACCGTTTCCAGGGTAATGTTCATTCGTTCGACGCGTCCGACAAACAAAGGTGTCTTTTTTTCCCCTTACAAAATGTTGGCAGGTTCGCACGGCAACCGCCGAGATGTGAACGGGAATCTACCGCCTGTCATTAAGTGTGTTTGCGGCACATGTACAGCTGATTTCACACAAATAAAAATGTCAAAGATGCTGCAGAGTGAGAGGAAGCAAGGGCGCTGGCTGCTCAAGAATGGCAGCAGATCCTCCTTAAAGGATGAGTGAGGGGAGGTCGAGTCGCACAGCTCAGAACAGTCTCCAACCATTCTCATCGCCGAGTCCGGCCGCAGCTATTTCAAAAAGGGGCGCTGAAGAAATCTCGCCCAGCTCCCCACCTATTTAATCACGTTGTAACACGACGTGCTTTGAAGACATCACAAAGAGCGACTGTCAATATGGATGGAGTGTCTCTCTCATCCTCCAGGCCGCTCCGTGCGGATCATTGAGCCCGTCAAAGGCAGCGAGTCGGTTGAAAAGAGTCTCTGCCAGCAGCAAACTGGAGCCGACCTCCACGCTGCAGTGGTGAGAGAAACCAGGGGCCGTCCTCCCAGTTTCCCAGCTGCCTGTGCGGCTGCTCTTGAGAGTAGAGGCGGGCGATACAGGGGAATTCAGTACTGATCAGATGCCAAGTACATAGAGGGCTAGTATCACCAGTACTTGTACTCATACTGAAACTTTTTCACTTGAAATATCATGATCGTTGAATCATTTTGTGATTTTGCCTTTCGTTAGTTGATTATGATGGTGGTAAAATACAGAACAAAGATTTTAGGCAAATATACATGTTTATTTTTATGAAACAACTACAAAACAAAACAATTTGTAAAATTCATGAAATAATTCTTCTTTTACAACATACAGTTGTTTACGAAAAAAGTCAGAAGTGCAAAATGAAAAAATGAAGAATGTAACAAAATGTAAACCTAACAAGGTCAACGACGCAACAAAAACTACCTTCCGTTGCATGCAGATATTTGTGAAAAATAAAGTCAGGTTGGGGAGGGGCTTCGAAGTTTATTGAGACAGACTTGAAGAGAAGCCGTGAGGAAGTTGAAGGAATTAGCAGGATGTGTAGAAGCGCAACTACAAACTGCAGCATCGATCAGATCCCAAAATTTAACTTGGTATCAATATTATTGAGATTTAGATCAATAATATCAATACAAATACCCAACTTGGTATTGATACTATTAATATTTAGAATGATAGTATTGATCCTTTCAATATTGAAATTGATACGCCCAGCCCTGGCCGAGAGAGATCAGCCTCCCATTGAAAAGTCAAGCACATCTTTTACTTGCAGACCTCGACTGGCCCCTCTGCGGCGGTCAAGTCTGGCAAGGTTTCAGCACAAAAGTCCTTTCACTTGAGTCAAAGTGGGGAGCCGCTTTCATCCCCACAGAACAAGCACCTCCCCAGCAATCACAGCCAAACAACAACAGAAGCAGAAATGTCCCGGGCGTCCGACACGACGCTCCTTTTCATTTCCCAGCAGAAAGGAACTTGTCAGGAGTTTGCGGGGGTATTGTTTTGCTGAGAGCAGCCGACGGGCTGATTCTAAATACAGGTCCGCTGCCTGCTACCTTCCCGGGATTAAAAACCAGCTGCAGCCAGAGGCTCTGGGGCGCCATCGCACAGCTTTATGAGGAGCAGGCATCATGCAGGATGCTCAAACCCCGGCTTAATTACACCGGGGATTCAGGCTCCCTGTCACTTAGCTCCGAGCGAATGAACCAAATGATTCCATTATTAGTTTCCCACCAGCTGTTTTCCTCTTGTTGCACCAGGCAGAATGTTACGAGCTGAGGCATGTGGCCACATTGAACGGCTCCACGCGGCAATTACCGGTGTATTCAAATTGAATTTGTCCCTTTAAAATCTTGCTCCTCTTTACTTAGTTGAAACAAATATACTGAATAAATAGGGCGAGCAACCTTAGCGTGCGACCTCGAAGCTATTGTGCTAACAGAGGCGAATATAAGCACACAGGAAAGCTGGCTGTGTTGATGGGTGCTGTTTCTTAAGAACTCCGGAAGCGCAACAGCTGGTATGAATGAAGCCACTGCAGTAAATTTATTAACACTCAAAACAATTTTACGCAGCAGCCATTTCGGTTTATGACTCTGCGGCAAAAATTGCACCAGAATCTGATAGAGCTAAAATGTGTCATTGAGAAAGTTACAGATGATAAAACGCACCCTGAAGACACCATCGACCCGTCCATGTTATATCGCTGCTCCTTCTGCTGCACTCAGGGTGGCTGGGTGGCCCAAGCCGGCCAATCAGAGGTCTTTGGGGAAAAGGTGGTGTTACACCCCAAAAAGTTGGCGAGTCACAGGGCTCCAAAAAAAACAAACACCCATTTACAACTTGCATTCACACCTACAGAACATGTAGAGTATGTAGAGCCGGAGTCGTGTTTATATATCTCTCAATTTCTATGATAAGTATAATTCTTTATGCATAATATATAGCACGCCTTTCCAAATAGAGTAATGCTCACAAGACATTTCAGTATATTTGGCATATTGACTGAGACGCCTCCTTCGTTTCAGTGCCACTGCCATGCCGAGATACATTTGGCTTAATTTTATCTGTATGTCACAGCTACACTCTGCCCTTTGCAAGGGCGAAGTTGGAGTCGACACAACCCATAAAAGCGTGAACATAATTTTAAATTACATTTACTATATCTGGCTGCTGCGTTCCCTCAGGACGACTGGGTGTGCAAATCCCAGGAGATCAGCAGTTTGTGAGACCAGCAGCCTGTCTGGCACGAATAAGCATGTTTGCCATGTCACTTCGATCGCCTTCCTTCCTCATTCTGATGCTGGTTATGAACTTCAGAAAGTCGTCTTCACCACGTCTACACGCTTGAATACACTGAGGCTAAGGCTGAGTTTGACTTTTAATATCAGCTGAGTATTAAAATTTAGATGCATGTTGTTTGATCACGTTATATTATTGCTTTTAGTCATATGGTAGTCAACTCTTTCTATCTCAGGAGCAGTGTTTCCATTAAAGTATTCATATTTATTAGAGTAATAGGTATAGTACAGTAAACATCCAATCAGAGACCTTGACTAAAATCTCTTGTGAAGACTGGATCTACTGTAGCTCCATTCTATTCTATTCTCAAGAGTGTTTTTACAGCAAATTAAATTCTGAAACATTTTTTTCAATAAATGATGCTTGAATAACTTTCCAAGGTCCTGATGACTGAAATGGAAAATAAGAAAATAACAAGCTCAGACAGTACCTGGTAAATTGTGTCCATTGCTTAGCACTCTATTCATATTAAATTAATGGGCAGTAATGAGTTCTGCAAGCTATTGTTTCCACATCTTTAAAAATTGGTTGCCAAGGGTTGCTCTGGTAATAAAATTTTCTGTTAAGACAAAGAAAAAGTCTTTCATTTCAGTTCCTAATTGTGGATTTTTGAAAGAAACTTTTAAAAGGCCCTAATACGGCCATTTCCAAAGTCCTTGTGATTGGCCAGCTGCTCACTGCTAGCAGTTGCTAGCGTGGAGGAAGGTTTCTAGATCTTAGACAGTGACGCCTCGCCCACATTTGTAAAGAGGCGTCACTACTGTATGTTAATATAGTGGGCTTGTGACATAGAAAGTCAAGCAAAATCCAAACAGCTCATTTCAGCATAGTAACATGGACAATTCAAGCCTATGTAGAAATGCAGAAATGGTCATTTTCTGTACTTGGTGCGTTAATTGTCATGCCAGTAACGTAAAAAGACATTAGAGCTGAAACAGTACGTTTTTATATATATATTTCTCTTAAGTCACAGCAGCAACCAAAAAGATTTCTATTAATTATTATTTTGATTTCCAAGTTAAAGGTCTTCCAATTACAGATCAAGGCTGAACTGACTTTCAAGGCTGTGGAGTCGATGAAAATTTAATCCTGCAATCCAGTAATTATGGAGATGCCGCTCATATTATTACAGGCACGCGTACACAACGGCCCATGCACGCACGGTCTTTGCCAGCCTGCTCAGCGGGTGAATCAGACTTTAGGGGGTTGCTGGCCGTCTTCTGAGTCATGCTGTGCACAGCTGTCGGCCCTGGGCTCTCCAGCCACGAGCCTGCACACAAATCAGACGCGGCATTCTCAGCCGCAACCTCTGCACAAGGATGGCTTCGCACGAGGAGAAAAAAAAATGAGAAGGAGAAGGACAAAGATGAAAACGTAAGTATTAGCCGGCGGAGGACGACACTGTTGAAAGTCAATGGACCGTGAGCTTGTAGATACGGAGTCGAACAAGCATGACACAGCGTAATATGACAGTCCAATACGCCGCTCCAGACGAGACGGAACAGCGTTTGCTGCCGTAGACAAAGACCATGGCAGAGGACTGATTGGATGTCCGCGCTCGACGCTACACGGAGAATGTTTAAAGTGACGGGACGGAGAAATTGTCAGTTCATGGGGAGAAAAAAAGAAGCAAATCAAAGGGATGCGGATGAACGATCCTTTCCCACAAAACACCTGAAGGATGTGAGCTGGATTGTGCTGACAGAAAAAAACAAGCAAAAAAAAAAAACACTTTTCACACACACACACACACACACACACACACACACAGCACCTTTTTCAAATGAGAGCAGGCGAGACAAGGTGAGGCGGCGCACACACACACACACACAAACACACACACACACACACACACACACGAGACATCGACGCAGGGAGTGCCTAATGACCCGCGCTAATAAGCTGATCTTGCGTTTTATCTTAATTAGAGGGCATTTTTTGTAAGGCGCGGGAGCCTGAGAGATTCCTACGGTGAAGGATGGCGACGACACGGCACACAGCGAAGACGGGCTCATTAGACTGAGAGCTGCCTGACTCATTAGTCAACCCTCCAACCAACACGTGGAGACACAAACTACTTTGTTTACCCTCGTGGTGTGGCACGCCTTTACATTTTTGGGACTCTGTTAAGACAGTTGCAACATATAATTACATCGGCACAGCCAATCATGTGCTCATTTTGTGTAAACACACACACAGACACACATATATATACACATACGCATATAAACTATATTTATATATGTGTTTACTTGTGTATGCAAATGTGTGTGTGGGTAGATAGACAGACAGACAGACAGACAGACAGACAGACAGACAGACAGACAGACAGACAGACAGACAGACAGACAGACAGACAGATAGATAGATAGATAGATAGATAGATAGATAGATAGATAGATAGATAGATAGATAGATAGACAGACAGACAGATAGATAGATAGATAGATAGATAGATAGATAGATAGAATATGCACTAATAATGATGAATAATAACACTAGTTTGCAATAATCCATCCATAAGGCTTTGAGATTCTGAACCAATGTTATTTTTACCATCAGACTGCAGCAAAACCTCGCACAATTTCTTCTAAGTGACATGTTAGATCAAACAGGACTGCAGTGGGGGCGGGGGGCAACCAACAAACATCTAAATTTAGATAAATGTTGGACAAGTGGAGAGTGGATGACAAGAAACCTGCTGATCCAACGTTGGTGCCGCTTGTGAGCAGGCGTAAGCCCCGACGACTCCGAGCTGATCTAAAGCGAGTTGTCTTTATTATTCAACACACTAAGAAATACCTTTTCTGCCTTGTGAAAGTGCGCAGGTGAGTACGTGAGTGAGTTGGGACGGCTGGCTGGCCGCCCCAGCGTGTCTCCAAGGCAACCCCAACATTCCATTTCAAATTAATTTCGACAGAAGCGCCTTCATAAAACGAGTGCACAGCAGCGGCTTCATTCATCTTCGCGGGGAGGGAAGAAAAAAAAAGAAGACACAGAGCAAAATGTCAATTTAAAGCTGCTCTGCTGCGTGCGGCTCTCTGAAAATCATGAGGTGACTGATGGATGGAGCGGCCACCGGAATTTATTTGACTGCAGTTGTTTGATGACGGCGGTCGCCCGGCGCCTGTAGTTGTTCTATTTTTTTTCTCTCTCTCTCTGGTGGGTTGTGCATTCGGCCGCCTGCGCATCGATCGAGAGACGCTCTTGAACCCGGAGTGCAACGTGTCCGTTGAGATTCTCCCGAGGAGTCCAGCGTGACCTTGAGGCGCGGCGGTTTCCTATTTCACGGCTGGCTGTCTGCAGATGGAGTCGTCCACAGCTACTAACTGAGCTCAATTTGCACGCGAGCTCCAATCAGGGGGACGGAGGGGACACAGAGGACGGAGGGGGCGGGAGAGGCAGAGAGGTAGTGGGGGGCGGAGGGGACGGAGGGACGGAGAGGAGAGAGAGGGACGGAGTGGAGAGAGGGGACGGAGGGAGAGGGACAGAGGGATGGAGAGGAGAGAGGGGACGGAGAGAATGGGGGGCAGAGGGAGAGGGATGGAGGGAGGGACGGAGGGAGAGGAACGGAGGGGATAGGGGATGGAGGGAGATGGATGAAGAAGAGAGAGGGATGGAGGGAGAGGGACGGAGGGGATAGGGGATGGAGGGAGATGGATGAAGAAGAGAGAGATGGAGGGGAGACGGGAGGGAGAGGAGCAACGGAGGGAGACTCCGGAGGGAGAGGATGAGAAGAGAGAGAACGGGAGGGAGAGGAATGGAGAGGATGAAGGGATGGAGGGGACGGCCGTCGCAGACTCCGACAGGAAAGACAGAGAACGGCTGGTTTCGTCCTGAAGACCAGAGAACACACTGCCACCTCTCTCCTCTGCCCTCCTTCACAAACAGCACAGAAAGCATCACTTTTCTTCCCCTGCCTGCTCTCCGCCTCTCGCGTGTACACAGATTTCTGTCAAAGTGGAAACTGGGGATGAAAGAGGAGTCCGCCGGGACGGCAGATCAGGGATGCTTTCCAGCGCCGTGCCATGGGAGAGCCATTAGGAGTGATTTTTCCCAATATTTTCACATCCCACTTCCTTTTTTTTCCGTAATCCCCAGCACATCCGTCTCTGAAACACTCGCTCGATGGGTCGCCTCCTAAACTGTTTGGATTTATCTTGCGCATCCATCTTGTGAGGAGCCCATAAAAAGCACTTGGGGAAGTTGAGGCCAGGCTTGACTTGAGGGTGACTGGGTGAACTTTCGGCCCATTTGCGTTGATGTTAGCTGTGCGGCTAGCCCGTCCGCACCGCTGGATTTATGAGAACTCTTGGCAAAGTTTGCCAGCGGTGACGTGAAACAACTCTGGCCACCGGGAAAAGCCTTTCCTGATGTGTTTGCCATTTTTTCCCAAATGAAAATGTCCTGCAGTTCTGATAAAACCACAACTCTCTCCTGCATCCACATTTGTTTTGTAGCAGCAGCTACTGTACAACTAGTGGACTTGGAGTAGTGTGTACCGTGTGACTCTTTGTCAGGTGGTACAAAGGATGAAGAATTAAATAAAGAACATTGACTGGTTATGGAATCCACTGTAGTGTTAAAACCAGTGGACGACTCCATCCAGCAGGGGGATGAAGCCAGATTTAAGAGTTAAAATGGGAACAATCCAGCCGCTAGCAAGGTCACCCCTTGTCAAAGTGAGATAGCCTTCCCTTCATTATACGGAGACAACACAGTGATTGCCAGAGGTGGGGAGGGAGGGGGCTGAGACCAAATCAAGTTCATCCTGAGGGAAGCCAGACGCACAATGGCTTGAACGCTGCCTGGAAATAGAAACCGCTCATGAAAAGAGCCGCTGGGAGGATGCGTCAGAGCAGCTGACCGACCAACTGACTGATTGATTGATTGATTGATTGATTGATTGGTTGATGAGGGTCTGAAATGGGAGACAACTCTCCATTATCATATGTGTGCCCGTGACCTCCGGCCCGCCGTCGTACATCATGCGAGGGCTAAAAAAGAGAGATCACGGGGAGAGGCGCAGACCTCCTTGAAAGGACGGCCGAGGAAGGAGGAGACCAGGACGCGCTGACAGATGTGTCGCTGGCGGCGATGATGACCATCAATCACTGTCTCCTCAGACGCCTTGCAGATAGCAAATCCCAGCGCTCGCCGACGACAACCTGCAGAAAATGGATGGATGCGATTTTCATGTTTCTCTATTTTTAAAAAAAAAAAATCAACTGATTCCCCACCAAAACCACTGCGTCACGGCACACTAGGGTACCGTGACATAATGTCAGGTGGGCCGAGAAAAATTATCCAATTTCACTTAATTGGTCTAAAAAACAAATACCTTTCCATTGTCTAGGGACTGTGTTTTGAAAGGAATGTGAGCCTATCTTGATCCCTCAATTCCTCCCAGGATATCAGCTTTGTGTGCTTCTGAACAGGCCCGGGTATCACACTGAGTGATTGTATATTAATTCATTTGGCTAAAAAGCGTCATTTTACAATATTTTTGGGTGGTGGCATGCCATGGGATTTTTTTCAATGAAGAATGAATGTGCTGTGGCTCAAAAAAGGTAAAAACAAAAAAAACAAACAAACCCTGTTGTAGATAACAAGACAGTGACGGAGACCCTCTCCTCCCTCCTCCCCCACTCTTTCCCTGCTCACCCTTCATATCTCCTCCGGCCGTACGTGGAATGGCAGCGTGAGGGAGGGGCGGGCCAGATGTTCAGCCGTTAACACGGGCTGAACTGACCCCCCGCCGGGCCGTTCAGAAGTCGCACACACGAGACGCAGCCCGTCCTTTGACAATCGCAGGATACCTTTCCGGCCTAATCGCCGTCGAAATGTGTTTACACGCCCGGGTGAGCTGCTGATAGCGGGCGCAATCTTCAAAAGGCGACGGGAGGCTCCAAGCTGAGAGCAGGATTAAGACACCTTTCGCGGGAGGCGCCCCGTTATAATCCGCCCCCTGCAGCCCCCCAGGTCTCTGAACAAACAACGGTACGTATATTTATGCGCAGGCTGGGGCAACGATGCAGTTCCACATCAGTCACGCTGCACTGAGAGGACGGAAAAACAGCAAGGCAGAGCAGACATCCTCCCCAGGAGCGGGCTGACTTTCACCCCCAGGAGCGACGGGCGGAGTGGGAGAACGAAAATGTATTATTGCATTTAATAACTCAGTGAAGCTGAGTGAAGCTGTTTACACCAGTGGGGGAAAGAGGGGAGTGCGTTCACAGGGGGCGGACTTGCAATTACACTGCGGCTTCCCCACGTCCCCTCAATCCTCAGAGCGCTTTGCAGAAGCAGCAGCGTGACTGTTGCTATTTCGCGTGGTTATTATTATTGTTATGTCCTCTCGGGGACCCGCGTCCACGGCCGCGACCGCAGTTCACCTTCAACGCCGACCGCTCTGATGCTTCAAGAGCAAAAAATAGAAACCCAGAGCTCATAAAGCTCTTTGCTGTTGTGGGAGGACACGAAGACCTCTTGTGGAACACGGTGACGAAGAAGATCCTCCACGGTTTTCGTTTTCTTAGCACGACAAGAGGAGTTCTGCACAGCTCAGAGTGGCTGTGAGAGACGAGACGAGGAAAGTCCCGATAAATGCAACAGCGATGTGAGCCAGAGAGGTGTTACAACACCAATAAAAGCGTTGGTCTGGAGCGGGCACGGGTAAACTACGGCCCGGGGAGCCATATGCGGTTAAGCTTTTCAATCCGGCTCGTCGAACTTGAAGAAATTATGTTAGTAGTCAGTAAATCATAAAATAGCTGTATTTCATCAATTTTTTTTTTGTTTTTTTAAGAGTCATTTCAATAAAGAACTAAATATTATGGGGCTTCAAAAACAGGACAACATCGGGTACGTGCAGGAAACGATTACAACAAAAAGAAAAAACAACAACCCTTGACTTTCCACATCAACGGACGCTCCGACATCCGTGACAGAGGGCAGAGAGGAGCGTCTCACCTGTCTGCAGGAAAACTATCCGTCGTCACTATGCGGCGGGCCGGTTTGCGCTGACTGCTGTCCTTCGAACCAAGAACTGCCTGCCGAGGCCGGTCAGCTCCCCGGGGATCTGCGGCCGCGGCAAGGTACGGTGAGTTAGAGCGTCCCGGTGGAGCCGCGAGGAGACGAGGCGCTTCGGCAGAGAGGACGGTGGGGGTTGGGCTCGCGAAAGGTCAGGTAAACTGCGCGGCTGCTCATCCGACGGGCCGCCGCTTGGCACCTCAAAGGTTAGACGTAGCTCTTGGCAGTGCCGCAGGTGGCAAGAGAATACCGGAAATGTCACCAACACCAATAGTGATCCAGACCACATCGATAGTCGAGGCAGCGGCAACAGAATGCCACCGTTGGAAGCCGTTCCAGACAAGATGTACCCTGTCGTTCTGCAAAGGCCATGTTCCAGGGAGGAAAGGAAACAAACAGTCAGCGGTGCTCTCACCTGTTTGTTTTTTGTTTTTGTTTTTTTCAAGGCTTTTATGGTAAATAAAGTATTGGAGTCTTCTGAACACACTTCTATTCCATGCACACCAACTGGGCCCCTTAAATTTCAACTCTGAAATTTTGCCATTTTGTGTTGTCAATTTACTAATAAACTACATATTTATTTGGTCTTATTTTTCTGTGGATCCAATAGCCAATCCCCCTATCTTCAAGATAAAGAGAAGAGAGGTACAAGATCAAGTAATGACAGTCACCAGGGGCTATTGAGAGGGAAATAGAAAAGATAATATGAGTTGTAAATGGTAGCTACTGCTAACGAGGGTGTTTTGTCAGGACTGCATGGCATTGACTTTTCTTTTGACCTTTCTCCCTGCTGCCGTTGGCTAAAGTTATGTAAAAACACCTAGTTGGATGGTAGCTAGTAACTCAAACACACACACAAAACACATAACAATGTGCCACATTACATCTGACTCGGTCCACTTGATTTGCAGTAAAACCGAATCACCTTCCAAGTTTTAACTCATTCTTCCAAATGTCTTTCTGTGGGATCTTTGCCAGATGGACGTGCACGGAAAACAGGCAAAATAAAGCTGAGTGGGTTTCAGCACCTGCAACCTCATGAGACGAAATGGCATTTCAAGACAAAATGGCCAACTCCAGCTACAGTATCATGGCCTCTTTGCAGAAACTCCTCGATGCCTCTCACATGTGCAGCAGCCATGATGGGCTTATTAATCCCCTGGGAGGCAGGCCGACAGAGGATGAGTGTGTCCAGGCTTGCCGTAATATCTCTTGGCCAGGCAATGTGTGTGTGTGTGTGTGTGTGTGTGTGTGTGTGTGTGTGTGTGTGTGTGTGTGTGTGTGTGTGTGTGTGCATCTGAGTGTGCACACCCCCGCCTTCCCTCCACCAGCACCATCTGTTTCCTGCCCAGCTCTCTGGCTTAAGTCCCTGCTGAGCCATCGTCTCCCCTGTTCTTCTGGGTCGCTTGGAAAATGTGCTCCAATCAGCCGTTATAGCCCCTGAATGTATAATGTTAAAAAATACAAGGGAGACATTGCGGTGCATCAGTGTGATTGTTCTGCAAGTGAAAGAGATTCTAGGTAAATGTAGACGCGCTTCTCGGCCAGTTAAACCGCCACTTTGGGTTGTCTGTGTAATGTGTGTGTGGAAAAGAGGAGAAGATATTATTCTGTGAGCCACACAGGCCTGAGCTGTTTGAGTCATTCAAACCTATGGCCAAAAAGGTGATATTTAATCATTTTTGAATGAGCAGACCAAATAGTTTCGCCATCTGGTCTGCTGATAAAATTGTTATCTATTCATTCATTTCTACCTATGGTAGGTATGTATTAGAGTGCAACATTATGTGTGTTTAAGTGTTGAAGCTGCTGTGACAACAGAATTTCCTGCAAAGGATTAATAAAGTTTCATTCATTCATTTCTTTCTCACTTCCTGATGCTATTTTCTTCCATTTGCGACCACCAAGGTAAGCTTATGTCCTTGCTATGAAAGAAGCCTTTCAGTAAGTGCTTTTCCTCCTAATGTCAACACATTTCATAGGAAGATCCAGCATTACACCTAGTCTGAGATCTTCAATTTACCACCCAAAGTCCAGTGAAGCAGCCTTGCACAAAAAAAAAAAATGCTTGAATAAGATTGTGCAATGTCTGAGGTCTAAACATAGTGCTACTGAACACGAGCCCGTTTTCTTAGTTTAGCACAAAAATTGGAACCAGTTTTCTTGGCTCTGCTGAACGGCTGCAAACCTGCCATTTACTAACACCTTCCAAAGCTCAGCACTTAACACGCTATCTGCTTTGCTGAACTGATACAAGAAAAAAAGGAAGTGTTGGGAAAAATTAATTTTTACAAAAGCCAAATCTATTTCTTGGCTGGGGGAGGTAACTTCCAAGAATATGTGTTGAGACGAGCGTTAGTCTGACACACACACACACACACACACACACACGGTCATATTTATAATTCCATTTTTGGATGCGCCAAACAAATTAACACATTTACAGTTGAGTGTAAGATGAGCTGTAGGTGGATTTGGTTCATTCTGGCCACGGCAGCCACTTCCTTCCTCCGGTCTATGTGCTAGCAAAGTCCATAAGGGACGCCCACTCCAGCTGCGGTTAATGCACGTCAGATATGTATCGATCTTATCAGAGCCTCCGCGAGGAATCAACGTGATGCAAGAAGACAGGCTCACCTCCAGCCAATCACAGTGATGGCAGTGTTTTCCCTTATCTCAGCACGGCCAATATTTCACTGTCAAACTCCAACACACTTAACCAGATGCTAACTAGATCACGGATCCATTTCTCTACCTACTCACTCACTCAGTCTTGTCCTGCCCGTCTCCCGCATTTCCCACTTTCTGGTCGCTAATCACATTGGTTGCGTGTGAATAAAAGGGCGCAATGCAAGCGATACCCTTTAAAGCAGCGCGCCGCTGGCAAAGCAGGAGGGGCAGCGTCACACGGTTTCGCCACTCTCGCACTCCTTCCATGCCTGCGCTCGCAGTGAGACGCAAACGGCTTGAATATCAAACTGAACATTTCTCTGTCACTGAGCCGCGTGACCTTGCACACTCTTTGATTCATAATGAGAGCTGTTAAATAACCTATAGGGTTCGCGGTCCACGACTCGGAGGCCGCGGCTCCCGAGGAGGTCCAGTCTGCTGCTTCTCCCTGATGGAAAAAGCAGCGGGCATGAAATTTCCCCCGACAGCGGACTCTTTTTTAAAAGCTCAAAATGCAGGAGTTAGCCAGTAAGATTGGAGGTTTGGAGGATGGACTATGGATGAAAGAAGAAGACATTGGCGTTAGAAACTTCATATCTGCTAAATATCCTCTTCATTCTCCCCTGTGCTTCTAGATATGTGGCGTCACGATAAACTATTCTTTACGTTGCCTCGTTAATTTTCATTCCATCACATGAAAATGTAGCAAGATCATTTTCCGTTAATGATTTTACAAGTTTTAAAGCAGATTTTCTTCATCCATCCAATTTCAATACCCTCTTCTTCCTAAACTCAGGGTCATGGGAGGTCTGCTGCAGCCTATCCCAGTTGTCACAGGGTGAAGGTTCACCACAGAGCCAAACAACTATTCACACTCACACTCACCTATGGACAATTCGGAGCTCCCAATTCACCTCACATGCATGTTTTTGGACTGTGGGAGGAAGCCGGAGAACCTGTAGGGAAGCCACGCTGACACAGGGAGAACATGCAAACTCCACACTGAAAGGCCCCAGGCCAGGAGGTGGCAGCACTAACCACTGCGCCACCGTGTCACCCAGATTTTCTTCAGGTCATTTTAAATTCAATGGACATTTCATGGAAAAAAAAAACGCACTAAGAGTCGGTTGGCTGAGGATAAGACCAAACTCCCCAAAAGAGCACTAAATATTTGGACTTTCTCTCCTTCATGTCAGCTGTACAGTTTTACAGGCTGCTATAAATTCAGTGAGAGCTCGAGGGAAATATATGTTTTTAATTATAGGAAGGGACAAAAAAAATCATGGCACCCAGTAATTTGGCAGCAAATCTCTTCTCCCGTCTTGTATCCACAGGCTTCTTTGAGAAAAGGTCAGTCGCCATGTAGGCGGCCAGGGTCAGAGGAATAACACAGTGTGCTGTTCTCAACTCAAAGTGCACTTTCAAAATAAAAATAAACGTGAGGTACAGGTCGTTCCTGTTCCTGCCTCCAGGCTTTTTTCCACTTGCAGCATATAGGAAAAGAACAGATACTGATTCTGACAATGGCATTATACTCTTATTTTGTTGCAACACACTAGAACTTTTCGGACATTAGGATAAGTCACTGTGCTACCTTTGATCATTTTTAAGCATCTGTGCACCGCGCTGAAACAGGCTGCAGACAGCTGGTCTCCGTTCTGACGCTGCTTTCACCACTCGACTCCCTTCTTCCTGCACTTGACTCTCTTCAATGCAGCATAATGGCCGAGGAAATAGCCTTCAGATGTATGAACTGGCAGCGCAGTGTACCGAGGTTCCCAGGTAGTACGACAGCAGAGTGGAAGCAGAAAGGGAACATCAGTATAAATAACAGAACATGAATTCTATTCCCTTTTTGCACTTTTGTTTTTCTCTTTGAAACACATTAACACAAAATATCAGATGTGGGATTACTTAAGGAAAGTGGGAGGACAATGTTGCTTTTTTTTTTTTAATCTTACTGGTCTTCTCAAATCGCAACTTGAGGCATCATCACAGAGAGCCAAGGACATAATATAACATGATAGAACCCTTTCATTTTTACAATATCAGGATTTTCTAGGAAGGATTTCAAGAATTGAATGAATAGATGAAGGAAATGCCAGTGGCTTTTATGATTGTTGCTTCAACAGACACTCAAGTCAAGGTGACTTCACTAGGGTTCATTTCAAAGTTTTTTTTAAACAACAACCAAAATGTCATGTTCATTTTTCATTCAGATCGTCTCTTTAGTCACTTTAGTCCCTGTTGCCAACCAATTATCAATATGTAACAGTCATGTTCCTGTGATGATGCAATAAGGCTATAGAGCCAGTAACTTCCTAAATAAATTAAACACACACACACACACACACATACATACATACATGTCATTTTAGTCTTGACAGAGACCTTTTGAAACTGTGAGTCAATTCATTACTCTATATGGCCACTCTGGACCCTCAGAGATAGAAAAGCTGTCATTTTGTCTCCTTTTATCAGACTGGTTAATCCAGAGGTAAACACAGGCCAGTATTACAGAAGACAAATATTCCTATATAAACACAACAGCAGTGGTAAAATGTCTCACTTTATCTTCATGTTCTCGCTGAAAAAAACCCACTGATCTGCCGCAGCGTGACTCAACAAGAGTTGAGCCTCTTAGGAGCGCACTGCCTCAGACGACCTCTGATGTCACACTACTGCATCGTCTTCACACGACACAACCATCTTCACCTTCCCCCCACCAGAGGTCCCCGGGGAGCAGTTTAACGCAAACGCAAAAAAATCCGCAACCAGGACCCGTTGACGTTCGGTGGCTCTTCGCTGCTATAACTGTCGCACTGTGGCGTGGAGCTCCCAGAGCAGCCCTGTTTTAATAGGGTGCATGTGTGTTCTTTTGATTTTGAGCGATACTGTGCTTGCGCAAAGATTCAGGCGTATCAAGACAGCCATTTTCTCTGTTTAGGGTTTTGTACTTTCACGATGCGGATGGGATTCCTGCTGGAGCTGCAGCCACTACCGTAAAACCATTTCAGGAATTTTAATCAGTGCTTTTTGCATACTGCATGGAAAATAGCTGCAATCTGGGCGACTGAAGTGCAAATTCTGTTGATTGCAGAAATTTAATTTGCTTACTAACGCAAGGTTAGGAGACTTAAGATGCTGGTAAGGGATCAGAAAATTCCCTGCATAGCAGCATCTACCACTAAAAGTAGAACAGAGAGAAAATTGAAATTTACAGGATGTCCCAACACACCAAATACAAAGTTAGGATTTTGGATTGGAATAAAACCTAACTTCAGGATTGCCCAGCCGCTCACTGCTAACGCTAAGCTAGCGGGGAAGATGGCCACTGAATCTCCTGCAGTGAAGCTTCGCTTTCACAAAAAAGTCTGCATAGGCGTCACCATGATAATCAGGTCAGCTTGTGACACAGAAAGACAATTTAAATATGGAACAGACGGAATCTCGACCTTCTAATGCCCGACTAAAAATGGTGCAGGCAAATATAAAAGGGAAACTTATAAAAATCTGTCCTTTTTATATAAAAAGAAAATGGAATGAATAAAATGGGCAATATTCACCTCAAATGTGCTTCTTTTACTTGTGAATGTTTTGAATTGTTCCTTTCAAATTGTGATTAACGGTACAATTTGAGCAAAGGGAGCCCCTTTATTCCCTTCTCTTCTGACATTTTCTGGTGCAGAAAACCAATCAGACAGCAGCGCAGTGACAATGACGAGGAGGCAGTACGGAGGAAACAGTATGAATGGGGCAGGAACGTTCCGTTTGGGAGGTGTTGATAAACAGGCCTCCCGAGCTGCAGCTGCTTTTATTCTCTAGAGTGGAAACAATTAGCGCGGGTAATTGCTTGTGGTAGCTTGATCAGAGTGGTGACAGAGGTTTGGAGATGTGAAGCCGCAGACACGCCGGGAAGTCTGCTTATTGACACAATCCAGCCCGATGAGAAATGTGCCGCTCGGCCGAACGGACGCTGAACACTTTGGGATCAAGTGTATTTGAACAGGCGGCATGAACAGGGTTGCTCTCAAACCTAATAGTCCGGTGAACTCGGTGCAATTGGAGACTCACTTGTTTATTTAATTCAATATTTCACTGCCACTTTCAATTTGAGTCAATCAGTATAATAAAACGCATTATTTATTTATTATTATTGTTATTATTTAAATGTTTTTACACCGTTACTGATCGTCATTTGGAGAGACTAAACGTAGTTCAATCTATATCAGAGGAATTGTACAGAGTATTCATACCATGTTATTTTGTCTTGTGATTTGATACACATTAGGTGTATTTGCACTAAAGTATCAGTATCAGATCAATATCGGCAATACCAGCCAGCCACTCAGTATCGGATGAGAAAGGAAATCTGTGGAATCGAACATCACTACATTTTCTTTCAAATAGTAATTTGCTTGATTTGGACTCTCAGAACAAACTGAAACAAAGCAACGCATTTTTGGCTTGTAATATTGCAATCATGGCCGGTTTGAATAGTTTTGAAATTAATCTTCATGAATATCTGCACTTTTGTGTTTTAAAGCCTACATTTTCCCACTAACTAGTTTGAAAACTTAGTTGTGATGTGTTTTTGTCCATGTGGCCATAATTCTTTGACAGCTTTAACTCATTCTCACTCCAGGCTTCACTGCGAGACATTTCTCCCCGCTATCTGTTGGTTCTAGGTTGTGTTTACCCTCAATGTCATTGTCCACTTCCTGAATTTGGTTTGCTTAAAGTGGCCCGAAACCTTTTAGGCAGATCAGAGTTCACTGCTTTGATTAGAGTTCAATCCAACAGGGCTCATGTGAATGCACCAACATTGTTCCTTTTTATGCCAATGGACTGCAGGGGGAATATTAGAGTTGTATTTACATCATGAGGAATTCCACACTAGATTTGTGCCAGTGTGGCTGTTGGGGAGGATTTTCTGCTGTAAAGGTCTGTGAAGCAAGAGATAGAAGGCACAGTGGGCGCCGATATCAGCACCCTCTGTAGTCCAATATCAGGTGTGAGTTCACAGTCTGGAGTTTGTGTCTGGGAGGCGCTGTCTGATAGAGCTTCTAAATAATTCATTACTCACTATCTATGTAAACTCTTCCTCAAAGGGCAGCGTCTGGCCTGCTGGTTTAAAGCCAGGTTGGGCTCCGTCTGGTGCAAAATGCACCTTAATGGTTGCTCTTGCACAGAAGCAAGACATTTTTGTACTTTCTCTGCACGCAACATTTTTGTACTACTTCTTCCTTTCATGTTTGATGCGAATGACTTATTTTGACTGGTGTCTGCTTCCAGTTTGTGATTAGAACGATCACTATAATCTGGGTTTGCACACTTCAAGCTCAGTGGGACGTCTCATTTGAGCTTTTGGGAGGACAGCTACGGCGAAACAGGGAGTTCAGTTTCTTTTTCGCAATATAATATCTGACAATTACAGCTTTTATCTCTTGATTTTCTTGCAAATGTTGTGTCCAAAAACTAGGTTCTCTCTTCTGTGTCACTGTGTTTTGAGCAACTGAGCACTACTTGTTAAAACATGTAACAACATGCTAGTAACAAG
The DNA here is from genome assembly GCA_009823395.1 of Thamnaconus septentrionalis. Classification (NCBI taxonomy): domain Eukaryota; kingdom Metazoa; phylum Chordata; class Actinopteri; order Tetraodontiformes; family Monacanthidae; genus Thamnaconus; species Thamnaconus septentrionalis. The sequence continues at coordinate 8,717,305 of CM020504.1, forward strand.
GTTATTGAACGCAACATTAACTGTGTAAAAACAGATTGATGATTAATGATGATGGCTGATGTCTTACAGCTCACAGTCAAAGATGTTTCACTATTACTTATTAAAATTAATGATCATGAATTTGCAAATAAGTATCATTAACTTTAATTATAATACATCATTTGTGATTAATAATGGTGTCACAAGCCCTTTTATTTGGATTTCTCTCTAAATGTGTAAATTGTGCAAAAAAAATACTTGCTAATACTTTTTAGGGTGTTTTTAGAAAGTAATGCACACACACACAATCCTGTAAAATCAAAATTGATGTTAGCCATGAAATGTTGATAACTCTAACAGCCCTCAGGTGGCATTAAATGGCCAGGAAGTGTTTAAAGCCATCGCAGGTTGAGCTAAAACTCAAGCTGCTGCCAGAGCAGCTGCGCATGTGCGCACGTTAAGGTCTTTTCTGCAAAAGAGGCCATTAATTATTGACAGCGAGTCGTCTCTTAATGACGCTCGGCCCTCGTCTAGCTGTGGAGGATTCGAATGGCCGATCGTTTAATCAGACATGCGCGCCCCATCAGCCACCCACAGCCGGCCGCGTGTACACACAGACAATCCAACACGCGTATGCGACCAGCGCATAATTCATTTACCCTCCCCCACCCCAGCTGCACGACTCCCTCTGCCCGGGTGGAGTGAACTGAGCGCGCACCGTTCTGACAGACAACACACAGGGGCTGATGTGACAATGGAGGGTGAAACCAGGCGTGGATAAAGTTTATTTACACTGCGGCCAGTCTGCCGCTGCTCCAGCTCCGAGCCGGGGACGCAAGGAACAAACTGTTATTTTCGGTCTGGCCCGCATCGAAATAGCGTGGCGGCCAGGGCTGAGATGAATTATTCTCTGCCGAGGGGACTAAAAAAAAAAAAAAGGAAAAGGTCAGAGCTTGCATTCATCTTCAGGCTTGCAGCATCACCTTGCTGAGCTCTTGCACTCTGGCGTCCTTTCTCCCTCTCCCCACCCTCCCCCAGGGGTTAGGAGGGGGAACACATGCGGCTCCGGTGACATTTTGACGGTCTCTTTCACTGGATGGACTGCTGTCAATCATCGCATGCACCCTCTTACCGAAAGCCTTCAACTGGGGCTGTTTCACGCGATTCACTTTAAATTCCGAGCCTTATGTGCGCTAGTTGCAAATCAGAAGGAAAGACGGCCCACCACTCACTGGGGTTGTATTAGTGGGTCTTAGTAAGTGCTGTTTTGTTTTCCTGGCGTAGGACAAGGAGGTCAGTCACTCTCCAAACAGGCAGTCGCGGAGGCTCCGTCTCCTCTCCTCATGCAAGAGCTGCTCCCCGAGTTATGTTTTCATCTCTGCCTGGCACTCTCCACCGTTTCACCCACTCAGGATTATGACAGCTGCAGATGGGCTACTGAGAGGATCGTTCCACCCACCCAGCCCTACATCTGCAGTGGCCATCGTCGCCCCGGGGATTCAGGAGACTCTTTAAGGAGCTCATCGGCACAAAAAACGTCATTTAATACGTGGAAAACACCTGCAAGCAAAACAGGTCCAGTGCTAAAATAACACAAGAGCTTCCTAAAACAGTTTGCAAAGACATGTCTTCATTTAGTATTTATGTTGGTACATAATACGGTACTTGCCTCACAACTCTCCTGACTCAATATGGAAATAGGGTCATCAACAGCTACAAATGTGTCGGCCGACAGGTGGATAGATGGATGGAAAAATTAGCAACTAGAATTATAAATCTATGCACTAAATCTAGATCGGGGTGGCAAACTTTTTTACTGGTGGGGCCACAATGGGTTCTAAAATGTGACAGAGTGGGGCAGAGCAGGGGCAGATAGACGGAGTGTTCTGCTGACCCACCTCATAGGAGAAGAAGAATATCATGAGATATGTAGAAAACATGTGCTTTAATGTCAATTGAAAATTAACAAAAGCGTTACAACAAAATATGTCTTTGAAGCGCCACAGCATTTACTTCTTTATTGAAATGACTCTCAAAACACTGAAAAATGGATGAAATACAGTGATTTTATGACTTACTGACTATTAATATTTCTTCAAGTTCCAGATTAAACTTCTGGATTAAAAAGCTTAACGGGCCGCATGTGGCGTCTGGGCCGGATATAATTTGGGTATAATTTAAAATGTATAGGCTCTCAGTTATTAATGGATGGGCGTTTAGACAGAAAGATGGACAAATCAACCACCAGAATTGTGAATTTAAAGGCCGGCAGATGGATGGATGCTAATGCTAATGACAGATGTATGAGTCCGTGTCAAAGCCTATATTGTGTGTCTGAGAGGTATGTGCGTGCGTGCGTGCGTGCGTGCGTGCGTGCGTGCGTGCGTGCGTGCGTGTCACAGGAAGACCGCATGGCAGATGGTTTCAGTGTTGTGGGTGTGTCGGCCACGGCAGCTGCTCTCCCTGCTCCTCTCTCCATCCTCTCACCCGCACACCCACACACGCGCAAGCAAAACACCCATCCCCCGCCCCCATCCAACAGTACAGCACTCCTGAAAAGTATAGACCCAGATCACCTGACAGAACCAGACACTGATCCCCTCCATTATTCATGAGCTGACCGGGAACATGACCGCCCTAATATTCTGTAAATTCCTTACACCGCTCTCTCTCTCTCTCGCTCTCGCTCTCTCTCGCTTTCTCTCCTGCGATGCACCACTCTCTGCGTCTACCTCTCGGTCGGAACTCGCCGTCACAGCCGCACTTTGTCATTAAAAGTGCCATGCGGGCTGTGACATCATTCTTGACTTATTGGGGGGGAACGAAGACAAACAAAGAGAGTGCTGGAGTAAAAAAGAAGAAGAAGAAAAAGCGTTTTCACTCTTCAGCCTCCACCATTCTTTGTCTCTGTGCCACCCCACCCACCCCCACCCACAAGCCATCTCCCCCACTCCTCCCATCTCTCTCCCTCTCCACTGCCTCTGAAGGAAGAACTTCAAAGCAGCTCTGAAGTCAGTGGTTTAGAGGAAGGGGATCCCTGGGGGGGGCAGTACCACACACACGCGCACACACATGCACACGGCCCAGAGATGGCTAACGAGCAGCCAGACAGTGGCCTTTGAGCAGTGACTAGGTGACGGCTTCAAACGGGCCTGACTCGAGCAGAGAGTGTCCGTTTTTCATGACTGAATCGACTTCAATCATGCAGTTTCATGTGCCGCTTTTATCACGCACCCCTGGCTGAAACACACCCAGACGGGCCGGCACATGCGCGTGACAGGGGGGAAGGCAGGAGAAGAGGAGGAAGAAGAGGGGGAGAAAAAAAAACATCTGTCTGGCAGCCAAACACACCCTAAGTATAATATTTAATTTAGTAATAATAGATCTGAGGGAAGTAATGAATAAAACATTGTCTTATTCAACAATTATCATCTGCAAAGGACAAAGTTCATCAGAAAAAGCCCCCAACCCCTGCAAAGATAAAAGTTGGGTTGAATTATTCAGATTTTTAAGTCCTTGATCTAAATTTTATCTAATGTTTTGCTGCATCTTGATGAGGAGGAATCTGGGGCTGAGCTCCCTTTGATCAGGAGATGAGGCGGGCGTTTCCCTTCATCTTCCAAGTTGCTTAAGTGCTTTCCCCAGCAAGAGGCTGACCTCCAACCCAAAGTCGGGCTACGCACACTCACAGGATCCATAACCTGGATTGTGTACGCAGAGAGTGACTGGAAGGAGAGCGGCCTCGTCTTTATCGCAACGCACGAGAATCACGCCACAATCGAGACGAGTCAGACGCTGCGCTGGGAGACTTTAAGAGGAGAAATGCAAGGCTGAAAAAAAAATGATGTGCGCTAATGAGAAAGTGATTCATCTCCGTGGTAGTCAGCAGGTACAGCCGTGGCAGCTTTGACACGAAGATCAGAAACACTTCAAGCGTTTTTTTCAGACTGATTTAGGCAAACCTGCTTTGGCCTCAGCTTGCTGCGATTTTCCTAAAACTTCACACGCGGTCTAAAAATCAGTGTTTCAGATATTCTTATTCCCACGTGACTCACCGGATCTGCCTTTAGGCCCCGAGTCCAAGACGAAGAAGCGCCCTCCAATCTGCTCGCAAATCCTCTTTTAAAAAAAGCCCATTGTGATTCAGAAATCCCGCCTGGGAATAATCATTTATTCAACTTTTGCTCAGCATAGCCATCCAAGGATAATTGTCCGTACGTTCTCATGTGTGCTATAAAAGGAACTGCAAATACATAATTCACATACTCGTCACAGTGAGATGTTTCCCCCCACGTGTCAACTTTCATTTATCAGCGGAATTAAAAAACTGGAAAGAGACTAAACTCACAGCTAAATCTTGCAAACTCTGTAAACCCTTAAAACTCACAAGGCACAATTATATCCCCAACAGCGAGGATTGCTGAAAGTGTTTGAAGTAACCAAAAAAAAAAAAAAAAAGCAGACGAAAACACCCACACGTGATTATACACACTGTAACACCAGACAGTGAGAAACAGGATAAAAGATCAAAAGCAAACTCTGAGACGCAGCGGCCGTGTTTGTGTGCAACGCTGGTAGAGGTGGTGGGCAGTGGGGGGGGCAGAGGGGCATTCTGTCATCAGGCACAATATTCCATTTCCCAACCAGCACACACACACTCGCATGCATGCACACTGTCGGGGGGGGAATACAGAAGTTGGAGGCTTTCACTTGTGAACAACTCATCTGAGGTGAAGCAAAAGGTGCTGCATTCAGCTTGCAGCAGCGCCGCGGCCGGCACTGAAGCAACAAGACCACCGCAAACAGCAGTGCCGAGCGCAGAGCAGACTCTCAACACAGCAGCTGCCAGCAGCTCTGTCACAACCTCCTGGTTGAAGGTGAGAGGAAAATCTGCGGTGCTGCCTGCCAGCACAAGAGATTCTTCCCGTTGTTCTTTTTATTTCAGCTTTATGTATCATTTATATTAGAAGACATCACCTATACCATAAGGTTAATTCAGCTCATTGGGCACGACTGCTTATGTATGAAGGGAAGCTATTGAATGAGCTACGCTGTTGTGCCTGCAGTGTAAATGAGCAAGTATCTCTCATTCATTCTAGAAAATAAAAAAGACCATTCAGCCAGTTAGGAGACAGTAAATCTTTTTTTTCCTGCTCCACAGAAGTGAATTTTGATAGAGATCGTTGTGTTAACAAAGGTGTTTCCAGTGTTGCTGTTCTATTCAGGTGCTCACTAAAAAAAAAAAAAAAAAGACTCTGCCGCACTAGTTGAACCTGATAGAGAGTACCTGTATCTCAGGCCAATTTACTGTCAATGCAGCTGCTGTAAAAAAGACATTCTGGAGAAGACAACATTTAAGTCTTGAATTATCTATTGATCGGCAAGGGAAGATTTTTATGAGCTGTTATTTAAGCCTTGAATGATTGTTTTTAGGACTATTATGGCTGTGCAATACTAGGAATACGTCTGATCTAGAATGAGCGAGCTAAATGTTGTGACGGTGATACAACTCGCAATAGATTTGAAAGACATTAATCAAAACAGTACTAATGGTTTGTTGCCTTTGTTTTTTGTGCTAATGAGCCCAGAGACTGAGATGACTTGGCAAACACTAAAACTTATAATGATATAAAAATCAAAATTAGTTCCATTACAAAGAGAAATGATCTTACTGAGAAAACCCATTGACTTTTTCTTTTATTTGTTTACCTAACCTCAAGGAACAAAATTTTACATAAATCGTGCAGCTGTATTTTCTACAGTGCGTGGGATCGACATCCCACCACACAAGTTACGACTCACCATCATTGACAAGACCATTGGCCTTGATGCCCATGTCTCAATCAGCCTTTATTCCAAAGCATATATCATATGCCCAGGAGGGACAGAAGAGAAACAGAGGAACAGTCCATCCATGCTGCACGGTCACCACCATTCCAGCTGAGGTGACGTTCCAAGGACAAACACACGGTCATGTAATGTAATATTTTTATTTGCAGTAAATCTATTTGGCAAGACTTTCAGAATAAACGCTCTCTCTGCGCCTGAACAATGCAGCACTATTGTGTTGTCCATGCTCATGGACACCCTCCTACCCCCATGGTGGGACAATATCTGGCTTCTCTTCCGACACACTTGCAGGAGGGAGTCCATTCATTCAAAGGCTATCTTTTCCTCCCTGTTCTGCCACTCGTTCAACTGGCCCTCTCCAACACTCCCTGGAGGCTCCACCAACAGCAGCTTTGTCCTTCAGGAGAGCAGTTGAGGAAGGAAGTAGGACGGGGGGGGGGCAGTGCGGAATGAGAGGAGAGGAAGGAGCGGGGATGTGATCACTGACGGGGGGGCTGCAATCTGCTAGGACGGACGGTGTGGAAAAGCCTCGACTGCAGAGTGATTGTGGTGGCGGCGGCGGTCGGTCGAGGTTTCTCGGCACAATGCGAATGTTGAGAAGGCAGGGGGCTGATGCTTGGTATTGAAGGAGGCCGACAGACAGACAGACAGACAGACAGAGGAGGCAGATAGAGCCACGGTGACTGACATCCCTCTCACACTCCTACCATCAGCCACATCCTAATACAAGCTAATCCCTCTATCAGCCTCTCCCCTCACCTGGCTCCATCTCTCCGGTGACAAAACGGAAGACTGCTTCCCGAGATACACTCGCATTTTTAGTCTGACCAGCACAGCGGTGCTCAGGTACCGTGCGGTGGAATATTTGGTCTGCACCATCACCCTCATGTCACTCATGCAGCTCTGGCTGACTTTCCCTTTCAGGGCCGCGCAGCTCATGATGTCGGCATGCACTGCATGGACAGATTTTGAATTTAAGTTGCACGGCGGTAGCATACATAATGGAGCGCGTACATGTGCCGTCATCAGTTATAGGTGCAATTATTTTGTTTTATTTTTTTAGAGATTAATCTAATTTAATGCTTTCCCCTGGCCAGTAGGGGATCTCAGTCAAATAAAAACAATTAGAATATGTTCTCTCTTACTAAGTTACTGTTTGAAAGTGAAATAAGAAGGTACTGCGCTTATATTGTTTTATACACTGCAGATTGGATTTTTGTACTGTATCTAAATTATCCGCCTCCTTTTGTAAAATTAATTACATTTATTATTTTTTTCTTTAAAGGCCCTTAGATTAAAAAAACAAAAATCTTGCAATTTTGAATGTTGACAAATGGGACTGATAGGCATATGGTTCTATATTCAAAATCCCCATGCTTTAACACGATCAATTAGGGAAACACACACGGTGTGTCGATTTCCATCAGTTGTGTCGTCTTATTTCAACTCAGATGCAGTCTCACAGCAGACTGCAGCAGTGTGTGCGGACAAGCGGCCACATAACACTCAGTGGCTGGTTGAATAATGTCAGCGACTATATGAAAGTGCATAGTATTTTATACAATAATGTTGTGCGTAATTAAAAACAGCCATTCCTCCATATTCACAAACGACTCGACAAATGACCAACTGTATTCTCTAAATGAACACTGGCAAGCTCAGAATATGTCTTTGAATCGAAAAGTATATTTATTTTAATTTAAAAAACAAAAACAAAACATAAACTCAATTTAGTATTAATAACTACGTATACATGGCAGTACAACTGTCGGGTGCTTTGTGGCGTTATTTCGGACGGTATCGGGTAACTGGGTATGGTGGCGGAACCGAGCGCACAAAGGACAGCAACGGGGCATCCTTACGGTGGTGGTGATATTAAATGTCCGTCATTCGGGAACACAGCAGAAACGGCATCTGGCCACAGTGTAACGACGGAAATGGACGAGTGATAAAACAGCACCGTCTGCAAAGGGGAAGAGAAGCTGCTCGGAAACAGGATGGCGCGCATCCTTCCCTCCATCACCACAACCACGCGAATTAACGGGACCAAAACAACACAAGCGGTAGCGTAAGCACCGCCTGGTTACGACCACACGATTTCACTAAGCCCGGGAGGGACCTGGAGCTCGTCCCTCCTTACTGCTTCCCGTTATTATCACCAACTTGATCCTATTTAAGCTTCTTCGGAAACTCTTACCTTCTCCACAGTCTCCGGACCTCGCTGTCGGCGGTGTTTCTGCCGGATGGGAGCGGGAACTTTTCAGTTTTCTGAATTTTTCGGGACTCTGGGTGGCTGTTGGTGCTGATGTTGAGCCGTGCCTCTGGTCCCTGCCTGCTCCTCAGCGTTAGCTTGCCCGCTGCTTCTGCTCGGCTTGTGGTGCTGAAGTGGACAGCGCACCGACGAGAGCTGGGAACAAAAAGCTGACGCGGTGGTTCTCCGGTGCCGCTCTGGCCGACAGCGCCTCCCGTCGACGCGGAGGAGCGCAACGCTGACAACAACAATCGACTTCCCGAGGGATGGGAAGCTAAGCGTACTGGCATGGCGCCACCCAGTGTGGGTTAGTCAACAGCGTTTCATAGTTCTTAAGGCTGCTCTCTTTTCTGCTCTGTGGGTTTTAACACGAGCTAACCGATGATATGTTTGTTCGGGAGAAGTTCCAAATTGCAGTTTTCACGGGCTCTTAAATATGAGTGAGGCATAATTAACGTTATTATTAACACCTGCGCTTTCCCTTTAATGGCAAGTCAAGGTATGTGCGGCTTAGTGACCTGTCTGCTTCTATTAACAGCAAGCTGTGTTTTACGGCACCTTAAATTAAATCAGCTGCGAGCCCCAATAACGTGTCTTTGTTTTAATCAAGCACACTTACGATGGAAAATTGTTTTCAGAATCTCACATGTAAACAATTCGTTTCAGCTGAACCAAAAAGGGAAAGATAAAGCTACATTCAGATTGTGAATGGGTTGCAAATGGCAATAACTGGAAACGGAGCTATTTTAAAAAAATATTTTGACTCAGTCTTTCCTTAAAATATATTGTACAATAACAAATAAAATAGGCAAGTCTTTTTTTATTGGCACCCGTGGAGACCTCTTTAAAAGCCCCAAAGGTAGACTTTGCTTTACATCCTGAGATATAACTGAATCATACTTCCACTGGTGGGAAAACCAATATTTAACAAACCAATATTTAACAACTGTGATGTCCAAAAAGACATTGTTTTTCTTTTTTAGAAAAATAACATTATTCACAATGATAACCTGTGATGTTAAAGATTTTGAGAATAAATGTTGTCTTTTTGCATTTAAAGGGTAAATGAAGAAATATATATCAATCACAAGTGCCCTTCTGTCATCTTAACAACAATTCTGGGGTTAACATAAAATAAAAAAAAACACATATTCTGAGGACATTTTTGTTGAAATTGAACTTAAAACATATATTCCAAAATTCCTGGTTGTTGTTTTTTTTATGTGCCCACCCTTGGAAACATTTTCCTTGCAGCATCTGATGAGTTTTAATGTAAAACTTTTATTATACATTGTCTCTGAAAGAGGGTGCCGTCTTAATCTTTCCTTGTTTTCCCCCCTCCAACATATTATCTGCTGCAAACTGTCCTGAATTTCAGTCTGCTCTGTCTCTGCAGCAACACAACAAAAAGTGACTGAGTACTGGGTCTGCTCTGCTCCTTCACATGGGTGGCAAACTGTCCTGAGTTGGGGGCAGTAAGGAGTGGTCCAGAGTGGTAGGGGGCTCCGCCTGTGTGACAGCCAGGGCGGCCTGCTCAGGCAGCAGGCTGGGGTCGGTCAGGATGGCTGTAGTGGTGCTCAGGAGGCGGAGTGAACTCAGGACCACTGACAAAAAAGGGGGGAAAAATGTATTACAGTACGTGTCATTCAAAAAGGTTCAACATGGGTTCAGATCAGTATTAGTTTGACTCACTGGGTCGGAGAGCAGGCAGGGAGCAGTGCTGATCCAGCCAAGACATAGTGGATCGACACAGGTCTGCTGCACTGGCCGTGGACACCATGCCATTATAGGACTCGAACAGAGGCTCGATGATGATGCTGAACTGGCACTGGGTTGAGGAAACACTTTTTGTTGACCAGTTTTCCAAAAGTCGATGACTTTAGCATACTTGCCAATTACAGAAAGCAGTCAGAAAAGAAAAAAGGTTGGTCAGTTGGTTGGTTGTTGGTGAGTTTTTTAATTAGATATATCCAATGGTTGCACTAAGACTTAGTAGTAGAACTTGTATAATGCACCTTTTGATATATAATTGGATTTGCAAGTTTAAATCACATGATTTGACTGATAATTGTTATCCCACACACTGTGTGGCATTACAGCAAACCTGTCTTCATGAGATATTCCTCAGTGTTTAACAGCGTTATCTGGAACAGCTAGCAAATTAGCAGCCAAATGTGGTGAAAGTTTTTCATACAACCCTGTTAGGAGAGAAGACTAATTTGGAATGATGAATAATTTTACTTAGAATATCAGCAGTCTGATAATTGAGCCATCCCTGAGGGAACCAAGATAAAAATGTTAATATTCATAGACTAAAAAATCCCTCAAGGTGTTTTAATGCAACACACAAAGTTGATAAAATCATAATCTAATATTCTTATCGTGCCCACAAGGTCAAGGCAGCATCAATAGATTAAGTAAAGAATCTATTTAAAAAATAAAAAAATCAATGCATTAAATTGATACTGAGCAACATATTTTTGCGCAGTACATAGAAATATATTTTATTTTTCTATATCTTGCTTATCAACACTATATTTAATACAATATCTAATATATACTGAGATAATGTGGCATGGCAGACGAAACTCTCCTTGTCACTTCTCTATTTGACCTATTTCATTTATTTGGTAATGAGCTGGAAGATTGACAAGATGGATGCACAAATTAATGTGGATGAACTTGAGATTTCAACAATCCGCCTTTGCTTTCATTTACTTTTGTTAGTTGCCAAACTTGGCTGAACACTTGCCTAGCGCAATGTTCTACAGTAAAGCTACAGAATATATATTATTTACTTGAAAAATGCAGACATGTTATCACACTATATCCTTCCAGACTGGCACAAAGCTTGGGCTGGAAAGCTAAAAAAAATAAATGATAATAATTATAACACATTGATGGGCAAAAAAAACCACAAAATTTTCCTCCAACGTAAGATAAATGTTGTGACAGCCTGTTGTGCTAATTAACGAATCTCACATGAATTAAGGATTAGACAGTGGATTGATTACATGCAAACCGTGAACTAAGTCGTTCAGAAGGATACAATCCAGAACTTCCAGTTCTGCAGCGTCTGTGCCTGGACATACTCCCTGAACTTCTGCCTCATGTGGTCAAAGCGCTGCCGTGTTATGGGCACCCCTGTTGCTGGGAGCTGCTGCTGGCACGCACTGCAGAGGAAGACATGCTGAGTCAGCAGAGCAGTGCACTGATCCATAATGCAGCACATATTACTGGAAAGGTTGCCGATTGTTAGGGACAGTAATGAATTAATAGCTAATAGATGCTGATATGTAGAGTGAACAAAGATTGTTTCAAAGTTAACTTTCCGAAATCTTTTGCTGCAGGGGTGGAGTGAAATTAAGTCAGCTATTGCTTTGTAAAATATCCATGTGGCCATGCTGAAAGAGAGGGACTGAGTCGTGACCATGAGAATATGAAGCTGTTAATCATTGTTGGTTGTAATTTACTTTTGGAACAAGGGGGGAGTTGATGCCAGAATTGTTGTTGTCACCCAAAAGCAGGTTTAACATGAAAACCCAGTCGTCTGTTGTCTTTTGCTGCTTTTAATACATCAGGAAATAACATGATTTTTCTCAATCATCTCTCTTCTTTTATAAACCAACAAAATGTAGCCCTCATTCCTCGTCTTCAACTGAAATAATCATCCACACCATCCAATCATCTAAAAACTCAACCTGCTGACACCCGAGTTTTAGCTCTGAGGGCTAACGGGGTGACACTGCTGTGACACCTTCAACCAGTTCTCCCAACCCCAGTCCATGCATAAATTTTTTTTTTTTTTAATGAGGTAGCGGTGAACAAAAGACAACTTCTTTCCATTTTACATCACCTGGATGTAACATATGGCAGAAAATCCATTCAGTCTAATTGGATTTCCTCGCACATGGACAGATGTTAAGTCCAGACAGTCTAGGAGCCTTACTTGATTGAAGAGTTGAGGAGCTGGATCTCCTCCCTCAGTCTCTGGGTCTCCTCGTGCAGCTGGGCTCTCTCATGCTGCATCTTGCTGATGTACTCGGCTGTCTTCTGCAGCGTGGTGGCTTTGCTAATCTGTGCCGGCAGACCCATTCACAGGTATACAATATTACCAGCAGCCGCCACGTCGTAAACAGGAAGTGTATCCTGGGCTTAATTTACATGTGCAATCCAAGTGCGCAAAAGCCCAGCTGCACTGTGGTGACTGTACCTTTATGCTTGGCTGCGAGCTCAGTGTTGTCACAAGATTATGTAAAGTGTCAAAACCCAGTTTGATATTAAAACGGCGCTTCTGCTCGGCGGAGATGTGCGTTATCCTCCTGGTGTCTGTTTGCTGCAGATAACACAGACACACTGAGATGGCAGATAGCACTCGGCTTCACGCGCCGACTGAACCATCAGCTACCTATGTGCTCCACTCTTCATCTGGCATCACAAGCAATGAGGTCTTGATCGCACGTATAGATAGATATACACGAAGCAGCGTGTGAGGCAAGGAGGCAGGCCGACCTACCTTGCTTGATTCTATCTTGCTGTGTCCTGGGAAGCCTGAGAGCGACGACTCCGGGTTGGAGACCTTGTCTAAGGTGTTCGGTGGAGATGTTTGGTCTGGATGTCCTGGAAAACTGACTAAAGGAAAGATGACAAACGTCAAATCCAATAAATTAAGAAGTTGACCTCATGCAAAAATTATATCACTATATTGTGAAATTCTGTGCACATGCACACAAGGAGTTTTTTCCTTTTTCAAATAGGACAAATATTTATCATTTTGCAAAAAGTTGTCTTAGGGTAAAATGATGATTAATCTATTTCCTTAACTGATTCTATGAATGTATCTACATTTCTGTTATAATTTGCATGTCCTTGACTTTGTTTTAGAAGGCCATTTGTTACACCGCTGCAACTGTGTCTGGTGGGGCAGTAGCAACAGAGGAGTGCTTACTTACGTCTTACTCACTGTTGCATCAGTATCAATAATCAAACATGTGGCACATGGGATGTTTTTCTGAAGCATAAATACTGGTGCTTATGATTTTCTGTCCATGTAATTGGGTGTTTGGACAGAGATGAATCTCTTGTGCAGACACAGGATCTGAATACTGATTTAACCCCGTCTGACAACCTTCTACTGCAATTATATGCTGCAGAGTCAAAAGGCGTCTGGTTTGACTTCAACTGTGTGAATTATTTTTCTTTTTTTTCCCCTCAAAAATAAATCACTATTCACCCCTCATTTTTGCATTAACCTTGTATCTTTTGTATCAGAACTAAAAAAATGCAAACATAATTTCTCATCTGCTGCTTATTGTTCTGTTGCAAATTCAATCCACTGATGTTGCTCCATATTACGTGAGATTTCACAGTCGACCCCCTTTACATTTCAGCAGTCAAACTGGGTTTCAATCACTGATGAATAAATTATTTTGCAGTCCAGTCAAGCTCACTGGTGACCACAAACTGATGACATATCATAACTTAAATAAATGCATTCATACCAATTTGCCCATACCTGTTAAGCTGTTCCTGTCCGTGCCATAGAGCTGGACAGGCGATAGTTTCTCAGTCTTGGGGATCAGGAGGGTCGTGTTGATGTTAGCAGAGCTCTGGGTGAGCAGGGCAGACACCGCAGAGCCTCTGGAGGCGTCGGCGAGGGGGTCTGTGTGACCCAGGGGGACATTCTTGCTGTGCATGGGAGCCAATGTTGGCATCCCTGCAGACCAGGAAGTTTCATGTTGCAGCTGCGATGGAGCCCCTCCAACATGTGAGCTGCCGCTACTGCTGCTACTACTGCTGCTGGACTGTTAATGAAAAAGTCTGGTTAAAGGCTTTTTTCCTCAGGAGGAAATTAAAATTATAAGTATTTCTTGTGATTGTGTGGCGGCTCCCAATGACTCATACTGAATTTGAGGCTAATTTCCCAGCGTTTTGTATTTGCGACAGTGGTTAAAGCAGAAAACAACACCAAAAATCAACACAACACATTGCAGTTGTGATGTTGCTGTCTTAAACCATGAAACCATCTATGTGGACGTGTCTGTTAGATGCGCTTATGGAGTCTTGCAGCTCCCATAAATAGCTGCTTCTCATCTTTTTTGCTGTCAAATTTCATTTTTTTTCTTTTCTTTTTTGAACAGTGGTGATGTTCATGTCATCTGAATTTTGGCAGGGCTTGAAGATGATTTTTGTAGTAAGTGTGCGCTGTAGGTAAATAAACATTGGCAGTCACACACGCACACATACACACGCATCATCCTTTTGAAAAACAGGCTCACCGATGGGTTGGGAGAGGATGACCTCTGACCTTTGGCTGTTGTCAGACTGGGATTAAATCCGAGTGACGGCTTCCCTGCAAGTACAACAAGCAAGTTAGTTGATTTCCTCGGACAGAAATATGACCCCAATCTTTTTAGTTCCCAGATTAAACACACCAGTCCGAGTCCAGACTAAAGGACGGAACTGACTCACGATCGCGGGCTCCGGAGGAAAGCAGCTTAGCCAGGCAGCTGGTGGGTGTGGGTGTGTAGATGGAGAGGGGGCTGGACTGAGCCCCAGAGGGGCCAGCTGTCCTCAGCCCTCCTGTCTTTTGTTTGTGCTTCCCTCTGACCCCCGGAACTGCCATCTGCTGCGGCACTGAGAAGCAGTGGGCCACGGTGACAGGGGGCGACAACGCGTGGACCGGGTCAGGCGCGTCAACTGGGTAACTGAGAGAGTCACAGGCGGTCTGAGGGTATGTCTCTCCCGGGTGAGGGTAGCTGTGACCCCCTGCAGTGGAGGCGGTGTGAGTAATGACGGTGGGTGTCACGCCGACGGTCGTGCAGTAAGCCAACCTGTGGCACGGCAGCGGGTAGAAGAAGGGGACGCCCGAGGAGGCCAGCTGCTCGATGCTGCTGCTGTACGCTATAGAAGCAGGCGGGTCGGGGTACGGATGGGGGTCGTACGGCACGGCGCCCGACGAGGACTGGTATTCACATCCCGAGTCCAACTTGGTTTGCTGCAGTCGGATGTTGGATGAGGAGGGCTGAGGCTGTTGGAAGCGGGTTGGGGTGGAGAGGGTGCATTGCATAACTTAAAAATAGGACAAGTGTGAACCAGTGCAAGCTTATGAATCCCCCAAGCAGTAGGAGCTGTTTACTCGGGCCGTACCTGAGCCAGCTGGGTGTTGATGAGGAGCTGCGGAGGAGCCGTAACCACAGGGGACGGGGTTGGAACAAACTCTGCAGCGGATGGACTCTCAAAATAGCCGCAGTCAGCAAAACCAGCCTGCTCAGTGGGCTGGCCCCGGTGGTTCATAAAGATATCTGAAGTAAGCACACACACACACACACACACACACACACACACACACACACACACACACACACACACACACACACACACACACACCTTATCAACTCCATGTTGACTCAACTTTAATTACTGTTACACTTGGAGTGACAGTAAACTTCAGTGTGACACTAAATCTCATACTTTGAAAAGTACGAAGTCCTTCAATGACTTTGAGTGTATAAATGGAAAAATACCATCAGGCTTTAGTCTTAATCCCTTAAAAAAATGTTCAGACAGTTCAAAAAGTTAATAATAGTTGGGACCAGTTGGATTCTCTTCGACTGTGCAAGGCGCTTGGAGCTCCTTTGAATGTGATTTAGCGATTTGTATAAATCCAATAAAAGCTGATTGATTGACTGACCCGACTGTCTCGAATGAAGACAGTAAATACATGACCAGACAGATAATCAAATACATAAGCACAACAATTATGCAGAGCAAAGCCCTGCCAGTAAAACAGTGGTAAGAGTGGCTGTGCTGCACGGTTCACAGACAGTGTGGCACTGAGGAAAAGACAGGTTGTAGTAGTTAGTAGTAATTAGTAGTTATGACGATGTTCTCTTTGTTCTCTTGACTAGGTGACTAGGATGAATAGGATCAGGGATGTATGGATGTTGTTTTGATTTTTTTTTTTTGTAGCTAGAGCCAAAGAGTCAAGACTGAGATGGTCTGGACAGATGCAGAGGAGGGACAGTGAATGTATCAGTGGAAGGATGCTGTGGCTGGAACTGGCAGGCAGGAGGCCTGGAGGAGGAGCTAAGAGGAGATTTATGGATGTAGTGAAAGAGAACATGAAGTTAGTCGGTGTGAGAGAAGAGGATGCAGAGGACAGGGTGAGATGGAGGCATGTGATTGGCTGTGGCAACTACCAAAAGCAGAAGAAGAAGAAGAAGAAGGAGCAGGAGAAGAAGAGGAAGAAGAACAAGAAGAACAAGCAGTGAGGAAGTGCCCTGTAGTCATTTCCAGAACAATGGCCTCAGGGTGTGTCAATGTGACTGATATCCTTCTTACAGTCCAAAGAACAAAACTTTTTCTTCACAACAACCTGACACGCCAGATGGAATGCTTCCCAAATCTGTTGGATTTGTGTCAAGTATCCATCTGGGAAAGAGCAGAACATTTGGGAAAGGGGAGGGCCATAAAAAAAAAAAAAAAAAACATGAACGGTGATTGCTTGAAACTTGAATTTGAAACTCTCTTTCACACTGAATGTTGTGAGCAGTTGGTACCACACTGTGATTCACAGCAGTGTTAAACTAAAGCTTCAGCCAAAACTGTCAGTGAAGGAAAAACAGTTTGTCAGGGAGGGTCTAACCCGGAGGTGTTCATCTTCTGTTGATGTAAAAGCACCATCCAGCTCTGATGAAGAAGCCTGTGATTGTAGCATCCAATGTTATCTGCTCTTATTTTGGTCTTCTTCTGCAGTGTCAAAGGGCCACTTACATCGGTCACCACCTATTTTAGATTGAAGCTTAGAGGACAGATGAGCAAGTTTGTGGACTTGAAATCCCAGCAATCCAACACTGCAATGTTTGTTTGCATTTGAAATACAATGCGCTGAAATACAGACACTAATGCTATTTGCGTCAGCTCTTCATCAGTGAGAGCTCAGGGAGCTGTGCTGGTTCGTTTCAGCACATCAGGCACTGATGAAGAAAACCAGAGTCAATCTCACAAACTGCAACGCAAATCACTGTGGAGGCACATGCAGAAAAAAAAGTGAAAGTGTCTGTTTGCGCTTCGATATTACAAGTCGGTGTCTCACTTCAAAGCCCAACTCCGAGCGGCAGCAGCAGCAGCTCATCGCTGAAAACATCAAAGGAACACGCCGCCGCCCGCCGCGCTGCGACGTGCACAGCATGAGGTGATACTTCCAGGCATTTTGTTTCTGATCAACCGGTTTGCACGCTTCGGGACTGTGCACTGGCAAAATGACTGCGGCGAGCTGCCATCTGCAGTCCTACAAAGCGCCTTCGCCGTCTGAGTTTAAACAAAGCTGTGATCTGCGGGGGAAGTCAGTCAAAGAGTTGCCGATCAAAAGCTTGTGGGAAGAAGACAGCTGTCACCAGCGGATGGAGCGTTTACAAGGCGGTGTGACACAGGCTCTGTAAACACCTGGGACACCAGTCTGTAGGATCTCTTCACTCAGTCTCAGAATATACAGGCAGCGGGATGAGCTGGAGTCACTTGTCATTCCGTTCAAGGGAAGCACAGCGAAATTCTGCGAGTTACGGCTGAGGCCGTGTGGCTCTCTGGCAGACACTCACTGGCTCCCTGGAAGTCGTCACTGAGCAAGAGTTGGACAGCTGATCCCTGAGGACCGTGAGAGCAGCTTTTACAGCAGCGGTCAGCATGTTGTCTGGACTGGTGGCCACGAGGGGGCTGGAGGGCTTCCATGGAAGTGACCCAACAACCTCTTTTCTCTGGGCTAAAACCCGGACAATCAAGTCTGGGAGACTAAACCCTTCACAGGGCAGTCCATCCATCCATCCATCCATCCATCCATCCATCCATCCATCGTCAGCTCATGTCTACGTGCGATGATTAGTCCAGCTATGGCAGTCCAGCATCCTGGTATCTTTGTTGTAAACATGTGTGATAACACACCGTGGAGTGAAAATGAGATAGTGAGACAGCTGTTTATACATCACATATTAACAGGTTCTCTTTCTGCTCTGAGGCACAGAAAACACAATGTAAACTGAGCGCTGATATCTTATCCCCTTTAAAGCTTCCCCATTGACCTTTCTGAACCCTCACTTGGATTGGGCACATTGATAGGGGATCATGTATTAAGATTCACTCATTGATGCATGATATTTCTCATCCTGCTCGGCTGTTATAATGTGCAACAAGGATGATTTTGGGTGTGGGGGTTTCCTCAACGAGGAGACCTGATAAAATATAAGATGATTCAATTCAATTGCTCCATGGAGACCAAACACGTTTTTTGCATTTTCATTTTGGTGGCGAAACATCTTTAAAAAGATTTAAAAGTTTGGAACTTTGTGTATGAACAATCATAACTCCGCTGTCACCAAATCATGACCGCTAAACTTGTTGTCACTGGAATTTCTTTTTTTTCTTAATTTTCCAACTTTGCCTCATTTTGGAAGGATGGTGCATTTTAGTAAAGACCACCACTACAATAAAAGACCAAAAACCAAAAACCTGAACCACAAAATACACACTGAGTTGATATTATTGTCTGGTTTAATTTGCAATGATAAGGTAAACAATGATAAATGCTAAATATTGTTTTGAGGCACAGCCCACCACTGGCTGCTTTGAAGAGATTTGGATCACCTCCAGCCTGTGCAACCAAACTGTTCTAGCCTCTTAGCTCAGCCACGGCTGGAAATATTTTTTTTACTGTCTACCCTGTCTGTCGACTGTATTTGAAAAGCAATAGTAGGCAAAGTGTCTGACGGTTACCTGGTATGTCCATGAAATCATCCAGGTTGGGCTGAAGGGGCATCAAGCCTGGTTGGATCATATCTGCATTGCTTGTGTATGCTGAGGAGGAGAGGAGAGAAAACAGTTATCAAAGGTGAAGTCAAGAAAATGTAACTGATAAGGCTTCTGAAAAAATATTCATTTAGTTTCAAGCAAACATGTCATCATGCTTAAAAAACAATTGGCTCAAACTAATGTGGACCATTATTAACAGTTATGCATTTTTAACTCAATAAAAATGTTCATGTCTCATAAAAAGTTAGAGGTATTGGATGGAAGAACTCAAATGTGTGAATGGCATTGCACTATAGTCTAATGCTTTACTTTAACACACACAAATAAGGTGCGATAAGTGCAGTGTAAACTAAAAGCCGTCGGTAAGTCAAATATTTCATTCAACAGCTCAACTCATCAGCTCAAAGGCCGCTAGTTGACTTTTCTTCGAAAGACATTTCGCGTGGCATTTGAGGCCAGTGGAAAAGGCCGCCTGAGAGCGTCGACTACTCACTGTCACGCCGGTCGCTGGCCCACGGACACGGCTTTTGTGTCATGGTGAACAGGGTGTCGGAGATATCAGACAGCAGGCAGTCCAGGTCGAACATGTGACCCTCTACCGGCACGACCTCAGGCTGCTGGTACATCTGGTTGGTCCATTTCCCCAACTTTTCTTGGCAAATCTGACCCTGCATCACATCAGTCATGCTTTAAAAATCTGCAAATCACCTTTAAGTCACTTAAAGAGTCCAAATCTGGTCTGAAGACTCACTCTAAATCCAGTGGAGAAGTCAGAGCATTGACAAATCACAATATGAGAGAGTTACTTACTTAATGTTGAATACATTGTTGTGCAGGCTAAGTCGCTCCAAC